>RXOD01005516.1:0-13661 GCA_005223375.1 Amoebophrya sp. AT5.2 | reverse complement strand
GGCGCGCTCTTTCCATCCCCCGAAGCGGATCCCGCTGGGGGTACGCTCGTGGCCGAGATCTCACCGATCGCGTCGCGCGGGCAAAAATTTGGCCGGCCTCCCGACAATCAGAAAACGCCCCCAGGGGATGGCTCCGAAGCTACTGGGCGCGCTCTTTCCTTCCCCCGGAGCGGATCCCGCTCGGGGTACGCTCAGGGCCGAGATCTCGCCGATCGTTGACAGCGGCGAGGGACGAGTGAGCTGTGGCAATCCACGCGAGCCTCACCTCCCTCTATCCACGCGCCGCCGCGCGAAGCTGCTAGCAGCAGCCTTTGTTCATATGTGTGTTGCTTATCGCGCGGCGTTCAGCGCCTGTTCATTGTGTCTTGCTCGTCTATCGTCGATCACAGTATCCTAAGGGCAGCGCGGACACGGAGATCAGTATCTTCGTGTCCTGGTGGCGTCTTCGACCACCCCCAGCGCAGAAGCGGGTTTGGGGACCGTATCCCCAAGGCCCTAGTAGGGCCACTTTTGTTTGGGTGAAGGCTAGTTAGCCCCCAGTCTGGCTTGATAACGCCATGTGGTTTTTGGGTAGTACCCCCTTTGTTTGAGCCTCTGATCAGCGCGCGCTGCGCCTGTTTTGTCTGCCTTTCTGCCCAGGGCAACGTGGCATCTGGTTCTTGTGTTATGGCTGGCTCACGTTTTTTGTGGCAGTTCTGCCTACAGCCCGATCTGGATGGGCAGTTGCCCTGTTGCCGTGTTTATCCTTCTGCTTGCATCCTATGCGCGACCCGATCGTCGCCAGGCGCGCGCTGCATCCTAGCAGGTGCTAGGCTCTCTCTTTAGGGGAGGCCACCCTGTGTGGAAGCGGTGCCACACCTCTCTTGCTGTCTTCGGATGGCTTGAGGGAGTGGCGTTGCATCTTAGCACCCGCTAAGATGCAGCGCAGTGCTGTTTGTCTGCACATGTAGTTGTGTGCTCAAGACGCCTGGATGCCTTGATACTTTTCTCCGTTGTCCAGCCTCTCCACAGTCGAGCGGGTTGGCGAATCGTTTCCTGCGCCTCGGTCGGCGCCCTCTTCTGTGAAGAGCTGGCTGCGAGGGGGATTCGCCCTTCTGTTCGCCCGTGTTTGGCTGGTGGATCTCTCTCTTCTGAGTCTCTCGTGCACTTTGGCACCCGTTCGTCGGTGGTGCGACCTTGCTCTTGTCGCGGTCATCCGTGAGACATCGATCTAAACCTAAACCAGGTGGTGTATAAGCCGCAAGTGGATTGTTGACAGCGGCGAGGGACGAGTGAGCTGTGGCAATCCACGCGAGCCTCACCTCCCTCTATCCACGCGCCGCCGCGCGAAGCTGCTAGCAGCAGCCTTTGTTCATATGTGTGTTGCTTATCGCGCGGCGTTCAGCGCCTGTTCATTGTGTCTTGCTCGTCTATCGTCGATCACAGTATCCTAAGGGCAGCGCGGACACGGAGATCAGTATCTTCGTGTCCTGGTGGCGTCTTCGACCACATTTTTTCCCACCCGACCACCCTCGCTCTTTAGCCGTTTCGCGCGATCTATCTTACTTGTGAGTCACAATTATTTTTGGTCACAGCAAGCTGTTTTTTCAGCAAAATGCCGCCGTCGCAGGCATACTATGATGCAGTGAAAGCTGACGAAGAGAAAGGGCTCTCCTCGTTCAGCAATCTGGTTGCGGCCATCGGGCCAAAGAAGGCTGAAGCGACTGTAAAGTCTGTGCTGACAAGCGGCGGATCGCTGCCGCCAGGGTTCCTGGACGATTCCGATTTTTTGCCACAGTGCCTCACGCGTGAACGAGGCGGGCACGTACGAACTGTACTTTGCGATCCGCAGAGCCGCGGCGACGTCATCCTGCGGCCAGATGAGGCCCTGGACCTCGCACTACTTTTTACGAAGATGTACATCGAAGAGGACCGCTCCGTGGTGGAGGTCGAAAACAAACCGCCGAATCGCGTTGGGATCTCGGCGCCGATGGGGAAACTCACGACAGTAGTCTCAAAGCCGTTTGGTGTCAGCAGCGAGAGGTTCTCGCAAACGATCAGTTCATGTAGCAGCAGCAGTGGTGCTGCAGGAGCGAGTAGTTCCAGCTCGGCGCGCAGCGCGAGCACTGCCACAACAACAGCTACGAGTGGAAAGCTGCGGTTCGTGGAAGAAGAAGATCTCGATATCTCGGTGGAGACGCTACGGCACGAAGTGTCTTTACTGCGCAGCAGCAAGCGCAAAAACGACGGCGAGGACGAGAAGATGTCCAAAAAACTTCGTGCAGTTGTGGAAAGAGGAAAAGACGTTGTGTCGCGGCAAGCAGCTGTTGCCAAGTTAGATATCATGACCGACAATTCGAAGAACGAGTCGGCTAAAAACGCGTTAGTAGAAAGGTGCGTCACAGTGGCGAAAGGGTGGGACGTGCCGCTCGGCACGTTCACGTCCCTCTACGAGTTTGTCGCGGTGTCGCTCGATGATTATAAAACGACGGCGCAGTCCGTGCGTGAAGTGTTGAAGAGTCCCGTGTGCGTCATGAGCTCGCAAGAGGTAGAAAGCATAGAAGCCGTACTAGCGCGGTTGAAGCGCCGTGGGTACTTAGGCAGAGAAGAAAATTCTGCACCACTCACTCTAGTAGATATCATCGACGCCGACAGGCGCAAAGAGCTTCGGGAGTACGAACTCGTTGCGTTACTTCTCTGCTTCTACATGGGCTTTCGCCCGAGCGAGGTCTGCAAACTGGCTTGCGACTACGCAGGTCCCACCGACAAGAGGCTGGTCGGTTCGTGGGACGGAAATGACTTGATCGTGAACTTCTCGCAAACGCGAGTCAAGAGCAATCTTTATAAGTGCACGCGCGCTCGCTGCACATGTGTAGAGCTGGAAAAACTGAACATTCCCAAGCGTTACTGCATCTGTTTCTGCAAAGGCCGCATGAACACTTTTTCTTGTAGAATCAACGTGTACGACATCACGAAGCAGTGCTTCCCGTATGTGCAGGATGTAGGGGGCCACAGTTGGAGGATCGGCTGTACTATTTGGTTGTTTAAATCACAGGTCGATCCGCTGAGGATCTTGATCCATTGCCGTTGGCAACAACTGGCCACATTATTAGGGTATTTGCGCAGCATACCCGAAGCGCGTCCCGATCGATATCTCTGCACGGCCTTCGCCGCTGCGTGATGTTTTGACTTTTTGATGAGCGAAGGAGTACTTCTCTGTTTTGCAACTTGTTTCTCGATACGAACGGTGCCACGCATTGCGCAATTCTTTGTCGCACAAGTTCGTTCAGGCGTTGTGTGTTCGCGAGCGCTCAAACCAAGAGCTCAGCGCTGCGTTAGATTTCTCATGAGCTGCAGGCGTTGTTCCAATCACCGCTTTCTCCCCATCAGGTCTAGGGAAGAATAAGTTGTACCGAGAAAATTTAGGTTGTACAAAGTCCACAAGATGGCGGATCCCAACAACAACGCTGCTGGAGGTGTAGGAGCTGCGGCTCTGATGGCCCAGTTGGGGCAGGAGTTAAACCGCGACGAAGACAATTTGCGCGCGGTGTGGTCGCAAATCGAAGGACTCACTGGCCACAGTATCATCTTGTTTTTGTGTTTGCTTGCGTCAAGAAACCGTCACGCGAACTTTTAGATGTCTGAGTAGTTTCTGGCTGATGTTCAGGTATCCCCACGAACAAGTGCAAAAACGTTTTCCTACGCTTTCCTGTGTGCCACAACGTCAAGAACCGAATGATCTGCTCCTCAGACCATCCGTCGATGGCGGATTTTAAGAAGGCCCATGCCATCGCCAAGGCCAAAGAAATGTGGGTACTCGGCCGTGAGTACCTCGACACGCCGGACAAACCGCGCGTGGAACCGCCGCACCTGTTCACGACGTTAGGGTGCCAGGTGAATGCAGTTGGGAACGCCCCGTTGATCAACCGCCAGCAGCGGGATGATGCCATCTCGAAGTACATGTCGGCCCAGAACGCGCTGACGAAAGGCGACGCCGTGCAGTGCGTGGGGGAATGTCTGATCGACACCCAGATTTTGTCCATCGAGACGCCGGCAACTACCTTCGGGCAGCGCTGGGGCCGCTGGTGGGCCAACGACTTCGAGTCCAAATGGAGAGAGTCGCACCGCAGGCAGGAGCGGTTGCACAGGGAAAAGCAGGATTTAAAGAAAACACAAGATGAGCAGGCAGAGAAGCATGAGAAACAGATGGCTGCAATGCGTGCACAGCTAGTTGCCACGCCGTACGGCAAAGGCGGGCGCGCCCGCGGAGGCGGAGGTCTTTTCGTTTCCGCATATGTAGACGACTTTTACCTAGTGCACAGCAACCCGTTCTTCATGCGAGATTTTGTCTGCGCGTACAACTTGTGTCTTCCGTGATCCGCGTTGTTGTCGTACTACAAACGGAAGTAAACAAAGATGATGAAGTTTGGTCTGCATGATGACGCCCACGTTGGTGTCGGAAGCAGCAACAAGGTATCGGATCATTTCTGATCGTGTTGATTAAGATTTCGAGCAGTGCTCATCGCGATGTCACTTTCTTGTTTGTTCGCCCTCAGGTAAAGGGCAAGGGGGCAAGCACCGTTCGACGGGTGGGAACCAAGTCTGTCACCACTTCTTGCAGCAGAAGTGCTCCCGGAAGAACTGCAAGCTCTCGCACCCGGAGGACGAATCATCCTACAGCAAGAGTGACTTTGAGGTGACGTGCCAGGCGTTCCCGTTCCTGAAGATGGAATACGGCTCCTGGTGGAAAAAGCCAGTGGAGAAGAAGGATGAGTAGGCAGGGTTCTTCTTCCATGCACAGCACCAGTTCTGGCATGTAAGACGGTTCGGCTTTTTAAGTATTAGCTGGCTCTCTCTCCCAGCTTTTATGTTCTGGAAGAACCGCATTGATCGTTGATTGATCACTTCATTCATCATGACTCTTTTTTCTCGAAGGACGCATACTGTTGTTTCAGGAAGCATTGTCATACATGGGTGACGAGTTGTGCTGTTGCTCCTGCCGAAAGCGATGATCAAAAAAGACGATGTCTGCGCATTGCTAGGCGACACGCCGTGAAAGCATGCTTTGTGCCGTGTTCAGGTGTCGAGACTCTTTTAGAAAAACAGAACCATTGATGGCCCGAGAGTGGGCAGAGAGTGAAGTTTTAGAGCGAAGTTCGCGACGCAGGCCGATGCAGAACTGCAGCTCAAGCAGTACGAGCGTGTAATGTGAGTTGTTGTGTCCACTTCTCTGTAGCGACTGCGAAGCCCGTGTTTAGTGCACCACGCAGAGTGAAAATGAAGGTAGCACGCAGCCTCCCAAGGAGGAACTGCGCTTGCGGCACATCATGACACGCATCAAGTTCGACATGTACAGGCAGCACGCCTTTAACCGTGCCCCTGAACTTCCGCCGCCCGAGCTTTTGTCCGAGGACTCGCTGCAGAAGTCTCTCGAAGCCCTACGAGCAACAGCACGTGAAGCACAAGAGCGCAACAAAGAGTTGTTCGAGACCGTGCATGAGGAACTGCGGAAACCGCGTGTTTGCGGTAAGTTAGGGTTGTGGGAAAAGCTCGGCGCAAAGTTCCATAAAACTGATCCAGAGTCCTGGCGCGTTTGGGTAGGTGGTTTAGAATGCATCGGCGAATGCGAGTGCCCAGAGGACTGGGAAGATAAGCCCGGGGTGAAGCCGGCGACAGCAGTAGCAGATTTCCAGCCCTCTAGGGTTGTGCAAGAAGTCGTCGCGGGAAATCTAAAAAAGCCCTGTTGGGGGGACAAGCTCATCAAGAAGACGTGGGAGCAGTCTCTGGAGGAGACGAAGGTGGTCCCCGAGCTCGGGTATCCGATGCTGCGGGGCCCCTTCGAGATACGCGACGCTAGCGAGATAAAGTTCGGCTTCCGCAGGTTTCCGCGGGAGCAAAAAGCCGGCAAAGTCAGGATGATCGATCCTGCCGTCAGCGCCTGCGAGTGCAGCCTCCTTCGTAAAGTTGTTCCAATCCCAGCTGCGCAGGACATCCTCATTAACGCAGCTGTCGCAAGGGACCCTGCTGTTCGCGGCCTGAACGTTGTGCAGCACACGCGCCGCGTCATCAAGCGGTGCCGACGAGCGGAAAAAAGGTACGAAGCGCAACTCTTGGAGTTCTTCCAAGGGAAGCGCGACGTGATCGACAGCGACCTGTTGAAGAAAGGCGCGACTCAGCCCGCGCGCAACGCGTGCGTGGAGTTCAACGAGGAGTGCGAGCACGTCGCCAAGAGGCGCCGGCGGGAAGCTGGCGAGAAAGTGGATCTGGAGGTGGTTGTGGTCGACGTGGCCAAATGTTATAAAAGTCTAATGGTCAAGTTGGACCACCGCGCGTACAGCCGGTTGATAGTATACAGCCCGGAAGTGGCGAAGTACTTCTGGTTTGAGTCCGTCACTGCCATTTTTGGCAGCAAACATTCCGTCACCGGTTGGGCGCGACAGGGCAAGTTTTTGCGGTCTGTCAAGAGAAAGCTGTTCGGGTTGAACAGCGATGATTACGTAGATGACTTCACTTCGTTCGTGAAGCGTGGGTTAGGCAAGAAGACGGCTGAGTGTATGCTCGAGCTGCTGGACGCCCTTGGTCTCCCCGCCATGGTTGACAAGGTGGATTTTGGGCGGGAGTTGGAGGTGCTTGGTCTTATGTTCAGCGTCGAAGGCGACGCGCCGGAGCTCTTTCTCACTGAGGCAAAGAAAGAGCAGATCAAGAGTGTGTGTAAACGTGTGCAAGAAGAAGGCAGATTCGAGCTCGACGAGCTCGAATCGTTTGTGGGTCGTTTGACCTTTGCTTTATCAGCTATAGCTGATTGAATTCCTGAAGTGCAAGGTGTGTAGAACTAGGAGAACCAAGGGTGAAAGCCATCACGACTTGTGCCGAGAGCGCAGCACGACCGAAACCCGCCAAGCCCACATCGGGCAAAGAGGCCGTTCACGACCTCAAGACCGATCAAAACACGAGCACAGAGCCTCATCCATGAGGAACAAGTGCGAACCAGAGAGAAAGAGCCCAATCCGCAATCGCCAGCGGCGGGGCGCGGCGGGTCGCGACCGTGATGTGGTCACGCCAACGTACCTCAAAGGGCCGGCGTGTATCGCAACGGCTTCCACAGACATCTGTTCTCAAACCATTTTACACGAGCACACAAGCGCTCATTTCATCAATGAAGAAACAACATCAATCGATCTGTACAACGAGCCTTCTTTAGTCAGGCTAAAAAACACAAAGTTATCTGTACATGAAAATCTGAATCAAAGTGAAGCCCAAGTGGCTAAAAAAGCTAATGCATTATATGCATGATCCAAAAAACTAAAAATCTAAACCACAATAGAAATGCCATGCAAGACTTCTTTCCAACTATTCTCTGACATGGTCGCATCATGCGACGCCATCCAGTCCATCATCTACATTGTTGTTCATGCATTCCGCGAGCTGCCGGACAGTGGCCGGCACTTTGGACATGAGCAGCCCGTCCAGAAACTCCTTCATGCCAAAACCCTCTAACACTTCTTCAAACAGCGAAGGGTACAAACTCCTCAGAAAGGCCATAGCTTCCGGCCGGGTGGGATAATCAGCAATGTTTAATTTAGAGGGGACCCGAACAATCCATGGTCGGATGTTGGCCGCCGTGGCCTCGATCCAGTACCGTGTCGCCCCTTGCACTAAGTACCACTTCTTTTTACCACTGCCCGTGCCCTGCGAGATCAAAAACTCTTTGGCACAGTCGTTATCTATTGCATGATCTATGCGTTTCCCCCGTAGTTTATCTACAAAAAACTTTATGCCAACTATGCCAGCGATCGTTTCCAGAAAGTTGATGGGGAAAGAGTTGTACTCATCTAGCATCTGGTGTTTGAAGACCTCTTCACTCACAGCATAAAACTTTCCATCTAGCACAAGCACGGCGCCCAGTACCCCTTTTTTGTTATGCCATGAGGCGTCCGTGTAAAGCATCACACTGTGTGCATTCACCTCTTCACACTGCACCGACCTCTTTAGCTCCATCCCCATCACTTCCTTGATGGCTAGGAGCGCACCCCTGATACCGTGATCTATTTCTAGCTGCTCAGAGCTCAGCATGCGTCGTAGCGGCCTCAAAACAGGGCTAAATGCCCTGTCGGCGATGGAGCTGAAGATGAACGTCATTTTACCTAAAAAAGAATCGAGGTCGACCTCGTTGATCACGCCTTCATCGATGAACTTGTCACAGGTTTCCACAATCTGCTTTTTCTTCTTCTCGGTGACCTCTAAGACCGGCACACTGCCTTCCACATTGTACTGCATACCTAGTACTTCCATGTCAGTGCCGAAACTGGTCTTGTCCATCATGGCCGGGAGGCCTAGCGCGTCTAGGAGTTCTATCATTGCGTCGCGGACTTCTTCTCCCATCCCCAAGGGGACAAAGATGGCGAAGTCATCTACATAATCATCGGCATTTAAACCGTGCATCTTCCTCATCACACTGCGTAGAAACTTCCCTTTGCGGCACCAACCGGTCACACTGTGCCTCGACCCAAAAATCGCGGTGATACTCTCGCACCACTTGTGCGTCGAGCTAACTGGGTCGAAGACTAACACACGATTGCATTTTCTATGACTAGCTTTGATGATCATGTTCTTGTAGCACTTGGCTACGTCGACGGCAACTATGTCTAGCGCAATGCGCTTCTTCTCTGACTCGACCTTGCGACGCTTTTTGGCATTCCTGTTGGACACGAAGTTCGGGGTCGCGTCGCGGGCTGGGTGCGCAGCACCCGTCTTGATCAAATCGTCGCCAATCTTGTCTATGTCGCCATCTAAAAACTTGAGCACCTGCTCTTCATACCTCTTTTCACGTGCCCTGTTAGCTTTAAGTACTGCCCGCGAGTGGTTCACAGCATACAACCTCCTAGTGTGCGGCAGCATCGCAACTGTTGCGTTACACAAAATATCATAGGTCGAAGGTATCGGGGGAACACGCGTGAGAGGTGATAGTGCGTTAGCTCCAATTGCAGGATCTATCATCCTGACTTTTGTTATCTTCTGTACACGAGGAAATCTCCTGAACCCATACTCTATGACACACTCTTCCCCTTTGATCACATCGCATGGCCCCATGAGCATGGGGTAGCCGAGCTCCGGGACAATCTGCGCTTCCTCCAGGGAGACGTCCCACACCTTCTGGATCTGGTCCTGCGGCCAAGCTGGTTTCTTGTGCTTCCCGTCCATGATGTCGAGAACAGCTTTACTTTGTTTAAACGACCCATCTAAACTCAGCTTGTTGTCCTTCTTGAGCCTCTTTTCCCACGACTCCGGACAGATACACTCACCTACACACTCGAGGCCATCGAGCCAGTCCATCCAGCAGGACGCGTCCTCATCATGATACTTGTTCGCCAAGTGCTCCCACAGACCTAACCGCGACTGCACCTTGCAGTACTTCACCGTGGGATCCACAAGACCTTCCCAGACCAGGCTGGCAGCAGCAGTGCTGTTCACAACCTCCATGAGCTCCTTTCTTGCGCTAGCTATCTTTTCCGGCGTAACTAACTCTGCGGGCGGTAAGTCTGGCATTTTCTTGAAGCCGTGCTGCCGCAGCCGATCGAGCTCGATGCGCTTGAACATGCGCTGAATCTCCACCTTGGTCGGCAAAGCCGGAACTGTCATGACGGCGGAAGCGAAGGCAAGCAGACACAGCCAAAACTTCATTTTCCAGTGGTTTTTCAGAAGTCTGAGTCTATCAGAGAGCGGCGTCGCAGCACATGAGTATTGCCATGAAGTTCCACAAAGGAGATGCAAGTCAGCTTATCAACAGCATACGAGGCTGACTACCAAGTGAGACACAGCGACGCTCATGAACATATGAAAACAACCTGCCGCAGAAGTGCAACTTGTGCACACTTTGCACTCACTCTTCTTTTTTCCAGACCACCATCTGTCGTCCTCCTGGCGACATTGTCCAAAAAAGTAATCATACATATTTGCGGACATCGTAGTCGCATCAGCTGGTGGTCAAAAAAGACATGGAAGCTGTTCCAGACTGTCTGCGAAACCAGATCCTGAAAATCTATCTCTCCTTCACCACAGAAGGTTGTGCCGGCTACTCGAGAGGCCGCAGCAGACGATCGTACTAAGCTTCACCTGCTACTGAAAGCACAACACCACTTCAGTGCAGCCAAAAAAGCCTCATCTTCTGCTCTACTCGGTCGCAAAGTGGACGTCCCCGTAGTTCAAGTCCTTGAGCATCACCTTACCAGGACCGTCCTTGAGCTCCTGGAACTGCTCCTGTGTCAGTTCAGACGCTTTCATGTGCTTGAGTCTGCAGTTCGCGCTCGAGCACTTGTTCAGCATGAAGTGAAAACAGGGGCGATCCGACCCCTTACCACCTTTCTTACCTTTCCCTTTTCCACCTTTCTTTCCGCCGCCGTTGTACGGGGCGACAGCAGCACTCGCAGCGATCCGCTGACTCTCTTTCTTCATGTCCTGCATCATCGATTCTGCTTGACACTGGAGCTCCACGCTGGACTCCCACTTGGTGTTGATCCAGCCGCGGATCCTCTGCGGAAACGTCGTTCCGGGCGCCGAATCATCGCTGGCGATCGTCTGTAAGTATGTGGAAATCAAATGAGCAACTGGGTCGCGAACAAGTTCTTCTGACGAAATCTGGAACACAACTTGTGCGTGCATCTTCGCGAGGACTTTGCCGAAGATCTTTTCAGCGGCATCTTTGCCAAACTCCAGCTGAACTTGGCCCAACTTCACGACGAGGTTGTTCACTGTGTCCATCGAAACGGCGGCATTGGCGTCCTTCTCAACCTTCGACCCGAGCGCGTACAGCAAGGACAACACGTCGGTGCTCTTGTACGACTCATCCGTCGCGATCTGGTGCGCCACCATTCCGATCTGTTTCTTCTTCACGACGCGGCAGGCTTCATTGAACCTGTAAAAAACCGATTGATGTGTTATCAGAACACATCTGCAGTTCTTTCTCACCGAAAACGAAAAAGGAATCATCTTCAGAAAGCTTTTGCAACAGTTGTCGCTGTGCTAGGCTATGGAGGAACCCACATGCCTGCCAGACGACTTGAACTTGGCGCGTGCATCGACGGCACGATCGCCTTATCTTTTCATCCTTTGCACCAACACCTCACACCTTTTGACGAAACAAACCGTGGACGACGTTGAACCAAAACTATACATCTTGGGCTTCGGCATCTGCTCCACGTTGCGAATAGGGAGCTGCGCGTACGCCGTCTCGAAGACCTTGCTCTCCTGGTCGTTGACCAGGTTCTGCAGAACGTCGGCGCCAGCAGCTGCACCTCCTGCCGCTGCGGCACCACCTGCGCCTGCACCTGGCTGTGCCATCTTTTACCGCTTTAACTTTCTTTCTTTAGCAGAAGACGAGTTTTCCCTAGAGGGGTGAAACAGCAGTTTGTGATATAAGGCAATCTTAACTTGAGCTGAAATTTCTCTCGCCGTTTTGCCAACTTTTGCATCGACCTCTCGCTCAAGCCATACCTGAACAGCGACTCGCGCCTTTCTTGCAATGTGCTCTACGCACAGTCAACCGGCAGGCGAAACCATCTTTTGGTGTGAAACTTTCATGGCCAACCTGTGGCGGAGGACGATATCTTTTTACACAACGGCAAAACAAAACTCCGCGAACTTATCTTTCTTAACCTGCGTTATGTTGCGGATGTACGTGAGTAACATGTCGAGCGAGGTCCAGCGACAGTGTATGAGAATCCGGCTAATGTCCATCTCTGCGGAAAACAACGTGCATGCACAACCTATGCGAAAGCTATGTGTCCCGTAACTGACCGAAGCCTCAGCTTTCTTTAGAATTTTAGCAACGTCGAGATCATCTTCTCTTAACCTTGGCAAGTTTTTCGCGAACTGGCAGGCGCAGAGGTACGTGGGTAAGCCTAAATCTTCCAACGCTTTGCAGAAGCACTTGCACCTGACGACGCCATAAGTGTTTGACTTGGTGCTAGCTTTGGAAAAATCCATACAGAGCTCTGAACCTTCGTACCACAGCTGGATCATCTTGTCTTTTTTCTGCAGCGACGTGTCTAACTTCTTAACTTCGCTTTTGCGCATGGCGAAACAGAACGTCAACGTCAGAACGATCAGTTCTCGGTACTTGATCTTGTTGTCGCGAAACCAACCCCACACATCTACAATGGTCAACGGACGCTTCTGAGCTTTTCTGCCAGTGTGGCCTCTGCGCTTAAGTGTAGCAAGAATGTCCTTCAAGTCGGCAACCTCGTCTTCCGTGCATCTGCGCAACGGACTATTTATTACAGCATCGACACCTCCTTTAACTGTGGCGTAATCGGCGCCCAGCATTACACCGATGTACGCGTAGATCGATTCATACGATCCTTCTTCGCCTGGCAGTCCAGACTGCACAAGCGATCGGTACCGATTGACGGTTGAAGCTACTTGCTTATCTCTTTTTGTTCTATCCACCATGACGGCTAGTTCGTCAAGACACGAACCTAGCAGCGTCGGTGACGAAACTACTTCTGCAGCTCTGTCGAACTTCGATCCACCACCTGACACAGGCTTCCTTAACATATCAGCGGACGTGAACCTGAGCCCGTCTCTTCTACCTGTTCGAGCGTTGTGCTGTATGCTCATCGCGAGCATCTCCGGCAAGTTCCCTTCATCTGGTTTCACAAGCTTCTTCCCGGAGCTGTATCCGCGTGCCATCTTACTCCGCGCGAGCTCTTCGCTCGCCTTCACCAGGAAGGACTCTCTCGTCAGCTGGACTTTTGGTAACTGTGTAGCAGAAGGGGAAAGAAGTGGGAACAAGCTTTGTTCTTGTAGGAGCACAAAACAAAAAATTTCCTAAAAGGAAGTGAGTCTATACCTTTCCACCAGCTGCAGCTGTGAGCGACACATCGCCGAGGAACTCTTCACAGATCTGCGCTCCGCTGATCAACAGCGACTTCACCGCACCTGCGACAGCTCTTGTCCCAAACGCGCTTGCCATGTTATCAAAGGAGGCAACATTATCTGCTGCTGCTTGCCGCATCTGTTCTTGGAACAACAAATCTTCATCGTCCATCTTGTGTCGGCGGCGGAGGAACAAGATCAAATGACTAACTGAGCAGGCATCTTTTAGAACTTCGCGCTAAAGGCGGGTGGGTGGGAATCAAAAAATAACTGAAGCACAGCTTCAACAAGAGCGCATACTGCGCAAAGGCGTGGCTTGGGCCTGCTGCCCATATGACTATCGCGATAACGCTCTCCGACAACTCAAACACACAGAATACACTCATGCACATAGAAATTCAACCAGATCCACTGCGCGCCCTCCTGGCTCAGCACAGAGCGTTGACGCCCGTGATGCGGCCGCTGCACCGCATGCTGACGCGGGAAGAAACGGCGGCTGACTTTGCTGTACGGAGTTCGCTGCAGGCGATCGAAAGCATCATGGACATGAACACTCGAAAGCGGATCTCGTTTGAAGATCCGGCTGCTCCCAGTGTGCTTCTCTACACCGATGCGTCCTGGGAGCGCAACGTCGGATGGTTTGGTGCAGTTTTGTGCATCAGCGGCAAGTTCTTCGCCGTGAGGGAGAAGGTGACGAAAAGCATGCCCCACTCTGATTACAACACGCGGGCAATTAATTTTTTAGAAACTATCGCTGGCGTGTTCGCCATTAAGTTTTTTCACAAGCCACTGGAACCTAGGCAAAGTTC
>RXOD01005515.1:0-13668 GCA_005223375.1 Amoebophrya sp. AT5.2 | reverse complement strand
CACGGCCTCGCTGTACACGCCAAACAGTAACTTTCGCGACGGCGTGTACAGCGAGGCCGTGCTGCGGGAGAGGTTCCGCATCTTCATAGACGCGAAAGACACGGTCTCCACGGAGGTGCTGCGCTACATATCGACGAACCTGGGAGAAAAACTGAGCGCGGAGCAAGCAGACATGGTGTTGCGGGAGCTGGACCCAGAACACGCGGGAAGGATACCCTTCGCGCGCCTCAGCGAAACGCTGCTGGCATGAAATTTCGCGTATCCTACTTCTGATGTGCAGGAGCATAAGAATCTTCGATACGTCCCTGCGTGCTGTCGTGGCGACTCTTTGCGGGTCTAATTTTGACGCGGTATGCAGCAACATTCGAAGGCTCTCGATATCAACGAGGCGTTTATAGCGACTCGCGTTCTCGTCCGATGGCGATTCAACGAAAATATGCAGCAACAAGATGTCGATTCGCGGCCGCGCTTTGTTCGTGTTTGTTGAGAAGATCGTGTAGCAAGATCATCGGGACTTTGTACACGACGCGTAAGCGTTTCAAGTTTGCAGCTCTTGCTCGTAACTTTAACTTGAATCCTCACCGGCATCTCGATTTTCGGTGACGCTTTTAATGTGCGTCTAAGTCATGGTGCAGCGACCACATCGCCGGCGCTTTGTAAACGTGGTTGTTTCCACCTCCATCATTCCATTATGGATTTGGAAAGGGGAACGAATGCACACGAACATAATTTATAGATACTTACAACAGAAGATGCGTCGTGTGTTTATGATTGCAGCCATGATGAAGAACGAGTGCAGCGTTTTCACCGAGTGGGTCCGCCATCACTTTGACGAGGGCTTCAGCCATTTTTATCTGGTTGACAACGGCAGTGCGCAACATAAACATTGTAGCGCTGAAATTAAGCGCAGCGTGGAATCACTGAAGAAAGAGCTGTCCGCAGCGCTTCACATCTGGGTGCGGCCGTTCCAGAGCCGGTACCTGCAGCTCCTTGTTTTTGACCAACTGATGCCAAGATTCGTTCGGGACGAGCTCGGAGTTGAGCGCACCAGCGGCCACTCGGCCGCCGCAGCGAGAAGAAGCGTTGCTGGTGTCAATGCAAGTGTGTATTCCATCCCCAGTGCCGGTGGAACTGGAGGACGTCTTCGTGTTGGAAACGATCTCGGGGACCGCGACGAGCTGCAAAAGGTTAGCGACACCGCAGGCAGCGACTTGTGGGTGATGCCGATAGACCTGGATGAATTTGTGTATTCGGCGAAAGAAAACACGACGTTTGCGGGAGAAATCAGTAGAATGATCGATGCAGACGCTCGTGCGTTCGATGCAGCTGCAAACGTCACGGACGACTTTGATCGACTGGCCGCTCTGGGCGTGCCGACGGAGAATCCAGTGGGGGAGGCTCTGAACACGACTGCGCCATGGCACCTCGGCCGCGCAGCAGCAGCAGGGTTGAATTCCGTCGTTCCGCCGAGTTACTCGCGCAAGCGGATGCTGAGCCAAGTTTGCTTCCCGTGGGTCCAGTTCGGGACGCCGGGAAATATGACGCTGCACCCCCTGGAAGGGAAGCTGCGCATGGCCATGACGCGGCGCACAAAATTCAGCCCAGAAAACGACACGCGCGTCGCAGACTTCCCATATCCGTTCCCCATCGACGCGCGGCGGCATCCGCACAATGGCGATTTCTCGAAGCAAACGACAATAAAGACCTTGTACCCGCTCCCGCCGCTCCCCCCGCCAGCAAGAGCAGAGGATGTCGAACGAGGAGGAGCGCACCGCACTGAGGCGGTCCGTGAGAACTCCAAGTGCATTGCGCGGCATCGGGACGTTGCGGAATACCGTGTTCACATGCACTTCATGGTTCCGCATGTCCGTTCGAGGTGCATTGATGGGTCTCCGGTCGACATCCCGCTAAGCAACCCTCACACGCCGTGCCCTCGGTATCTGAGCGAACATGAGTTCTCTGCGAAGCAGCCTCCGATGCGATCGAAGACGGAGCATGAGTGGCGGCATCTGCGTTTGAATCACTACGTCACGCAGACGAAGCCCTGGTTCTTTCGCGTCAAGAGCACGCGCGGAAGCGTTAGCCACCCGGCGCGCGATAAGGCAAAGAACGAATGGTATTTCAACTTCGTGAATGAGACGAGCAACGGAAAGACGGATTACTGCTTGAGCGCGAAAGCAGCCTGGAAAGCGAAAGATGGCGGAGTGCGCCGCAGGTACTTTCGAAAGCGCTTGTGGACGGAGTACTGCAGCGACTGATATGCTTTCTTCATGACGCACCCTGCGTCGCGGGTACTTGCTTTGTCCGGAGCTGGCTTCCAGTTCAAATTTCGTGTTCATCCAACGTTTTTCGCAATTCATCTTCGAAATCGAAACGATGCCTGTAATACGTCGTTCTCGTTTCAGTCGAATGGAAAGCCTGATGCGCACAGCGACTGCGGTCCTTCCACGACTATCAATCGTCCTTCCTCTTCTTGGTACTCACACACCATTCATATTAGCATTCGCCATCGTCACACTTGTACCTCCTCCGAAACTCTTTTAAATTTTACCGCACCGTCTTTCTCCGACTTGACGTGGCTCCTCGTGTCCTACTCTGAAACGTATTTGTGACGTACTTACCACTGTCGGGTTCCTCTGCGTCATATCCACGATACTTTGGGTATCTATCGTGATGAACTTATACTTACTTGCCGTGTCTTGGTCTTCCTTGTCCTACTCGACCCACGTTCAACATGTGTTCGTTCCTGGTGACGAACTTACTTTTCTTCAATCTCACATACGTGAACTGGTTCGCTCGATTCCGGGGCCCTGATGCGACGAACGTGGTGCAAGGTCCGGGCAACTATACGTTCGTCCACAACCTGTTGTGGCAGACGGGCCCGCGAACGTTACAGCCGTTCATCGGAGGTGCTGGTGGAGCGGTAAGTATTCGAGCAGAAGATGGAACTGCTACTGCTACTGCTGGTAGCCCCCGCAGCCGGAGCGGCGAGATAACGGCGACCACGGGCAGCCAGAGCGAAATAAGCTCCGCGTCGAGGAGGTTGACTCCAGCCCCTGGCGTGCGGCGTATCGAGCATGAAGCAAGTGATGGAAGGACCTTTGTGCTTTTCAACGGGGAGATCTACAACTTTCCAGAGCTGATTCTCAAGTATGATCTCTTTCCAAATGGGAACCACGACGGCGGAGCAAGTAACGGAGGCAGGAGGAAAAACAAAAATGCCGCTGCAAGTCAAAGCGCAACCAAAAATGATGCACCGCCTACTGGTGGACGTGGACATGATCATGATCTTTCAGATTTTGATTTCAGCGACGGAGAAATCTTGCTGCCACTGTACCGAAAACTGGGGCCGCTGTTCGCCCAGGAGCTGGAGGGCGAGTTCGCAATCGCGATCTACGACTTTGCGAAGCGGCAGGTGGTCCTCTCCCGAGACACTTTCGGGACAAAGCCGCTGTACTACTGGAGGCAGAAGAGGCCGAGCCCTAGTACCCCCGGTTTCCACGTTGCCAGCTACCGGTCCACGCTCTGCCGCCTGAAGGCTGCTGCGGCCCGGACGTCTGGGTCTGGTGCTGGCGCCGGTGACGAGAGCAACGGGGAGGAAGGCGAGAATCTATCGGTCGACCAGATCGAGCAGACGTGCTCCGACCGCGGCTTCGATGATGGCGACGATGTGAAGCGGTTTCCGCCGAACACTGTCGCTGTGTTCCCACTGGTGGACGAGCATGAAGACGAACAAGATGATCTCGGTGCTGGTGTTCGCGGACAGTATACTAGAATCTGGACCCGGAGCCTGTACGAGTTCGACGCACGGCAGTTCAAGAACCACACGCGCGATTGGCACGCAGCGTTCGACCGGTCCATGCACATGCGGCTTCGGTTCACTCAGCATCCCCTCTTCATCGCGTTGTCTTCGGGCTTCGACTCGGGACTGCTCCACGCCGCGTACGTCGCAAACGCGGTCGGTAGCGCGGCCGCGCACAGGGAAGATTCCTTGTCTGCACGACGACTCAGACCCTTGGCGTTTCGTAGATCGCCGCGAGGAAAGCAGATTCTGCACACGTTCTCCATCCGCGGCAAAGAGGAACTGAACACCCTGCGAGGCCGCGTCCGGTACAGCAAGAAGCTCGGAGAGATCATCGACCGGCGGCTTGCGGAGAGGAGCCGAGGTGACGAAATAAGTGAAACTTCGACGAGGATTGTGGATGGCGGCCGCCACGAGAAGGCGGTTTTGTTTCACTTCGGCACCCAGACTGCCGCAGAACAGATAAGCAAGCTGAAGACCTACTGCGAGCCGTACCGCTTCCGATGGCACGGGTACCCGCAGGACGGCCCGTACACGCAGGGCGCTTTTATCTGGGCAGACCAGGCGACACACGGGCTCTCGGTCGTGTACAGCGCGGCGCGGAGACACGGCGCTCGCATTGCCCTGTCCGGCACGGGCGGAGACGAGCACGTCGCCGGCGACTATTCGCGGTTCGGCCCGGACTCCTACTCAGAGGTGCCGGAGCTCCCCTCGGAAGCGGAGGTCGAGGAGTGGGAAACGAAGTACAACTCGATCAGCGCAGCTGCATCTCCCGAAGTAGATGAAAACAGCGGGAGTGGCAAAAGTACGCCAAGGGCAAGACGGTTCTTGACAGCAGCCAGAACCTTCGAAATCGTCGGCAGAATACAAGATGTTGAGGAGCAGCTTGGATCAATAAGTGGGCCCCCAGAAGAACAAGATGGAGCTCGAACAAGAAGTAGCGCTCAACTTGTCGACGCGCCGGGGCCGGCAGAAGTTGACATCAACGCCCCGCCTCTTCCCCCTCGGGCGCCCTGGCAGGCGAAAACGCTTGCGGTCGAGTTTCCGTGGGGCGGCTTCTTTCTCGACCGCCTTCAAGACTACATCATGAAGGAAGAGGTTGTCGCCGGCGCCTACGGCATAGAAACGCGGTTCCCCTTTCTCGACCGACGGCTGGTGCAAGAGTTTCTGTGGTTGTCCGCCGACGTGAAGAACAGCAAATACAAGCGGCCGATTGTGGACTACCTTCTCCGAAACTGGTACCCGTTTGTGGGCGGACGCAAGATGGGCTTCGGCGTCCGGCCATGGGACAAGAAGGAGTTCGAGAAAGGAAACAGACACTGGGTGGAAGATATGGCGGCCGGCGCAGGAGGTGGGGCTGGAGGATAGTAGTCGTCGTCGAGCGAAAAAATCTAAATCTATATTTCAATTTTTTGAGCGGAGGGAGGGGAGTACGAGGACGACCACTGGGGCCCAAAACCTCGAAGTCACTCGCGGAACACATTGGAACAAGTTGTACCACACACACGGACGTTCTTCACGGGTTGTATTGTGTGCTGATTAGTACAGCCGAAAACGGCTAAATGAAGCTCCTCACGGCGGTCGCGACAATGAATATCATAATTCATTGTGATGAAACTTGAATGAGCAGACCAACGAAAAAACAAACGAAGATAGACGAAGCTCCCAAACAAAATACTTGTTTCTCACCAACTTTCAGTTGTAGTTTTACTTTCCTACGTCATTTTATCATCTTCATTCTGCATGGAACTGGTGGTCAGGCTTGCGAAAGCAATGCAGAAGACCGCCCAGTTCGTAATTTTGTTTTTGCTTTATTTGGGTGCATATGAACAAGAACAAGAACTTGAAAAAAATACTACTAGATAGAACGCTTACGCTTTGGCTTTGTTGGATTCCACCGTCTCTGCTGGTACTTCACCTGCTCGGTTCTGACGCGACAGAAGATGCGGCGCGTCTCCTCGCTGGTTAGTACGCGTTGTTGTTTGCTGTATGCCCTTACCCATCCCTTTGCGTTGTTGCTCTTGCGGCACATAATTGCAGCAAACGACGCCACCTCCGCCAGGCCCGCCGACTTCATCGACGAGTTCGACTACAGTACTTCTAGTAATATCTCCGACGCGGACCTGCGCGCGGCCGCGTCGCAGCTCTCCGATGATTTCCTTCTCACGCGGTCGTACGCTTCCCCTCAACGGTGGCCGTTTTCCCCCTTCCGTATGGTGCAGGAAACCGCCCCCGGACAATGCGATCTCGTTTACGACCGCGGCTTCTGCGCCGATTGGGAGAAGGGGAAAACCTGGAACGCCGAACCACACATCTTAGAGACGCTGAAAAGCGTGGTCAACGGCGCGGACTGCTGGCGTAGGCGGGCGTTTGCAGCTGCTCGCGGCGGAGGAGGTGGACATAACCATAAGCAGACGAAAAATTGCTTGGTCTTCGACCTCGGAAGCAACTGGGGGTTCATCTCGCACTATGCGACCGCACTGGGCGCGGATGTGGTTGCCGTCGAGCCGTCGCTCTTCCTCGTCGAAGCGGCGACACGCACGGCAGAGCTGAACAGGCGAATCGCTGCGAATTCTAGCACTACATGCCAGATCACTTCGACTTCGACCTCTGCTTCGCTGGAGTCTTGTTCTTCAGGTGGAGAGGATAGTGCAGTTTTTTCGTCGGTGCGCTTCGTCCCGGGTCTCGCGACCTGGAACGAGAAAAAACGCGGCACAACGGGGCTAGCGCAGGGACACGGCTTCTTGGAGGGGCAGGGCCGCGCCAACGAGCTGGAGCCTCTCGGACGCTGGAACGCAAACCCGAGTGCGAAGGTGTGGCAACCGCCGTGGATTATGGTGGCGGACCTGTTGGCAGATGTTCTCGTGGCCCGTTCTTCTTCTTCTGCCCGGTCCCCAAATGGTGTTGATCATCTGCGAGACGAGAAGAAGCAACTACTTCACAGGATGCTGCACTCACAGGAGCACAGACGAGACATAAGTAGGAGCGAAAACAAAGACAGGCTTGCATCAAACGAGCCGGAACGTCATCGTACGGGGCGAGACTACACGAAATGCGACGCTGCATCCGCCATCATTACACTGGTGAAAATTGATACGGATTGGAACGACGGAGCACTACTGGAGGGATTTTTACGCATCATGGAGGCTGCCGCTGGCTCTGGACGAGGCAGTGCATCAGCTTCAGCGCCAACCACGTCGAGCGAGGAGTTGTATTGCCTCGCCGCTTCGTTCGTCTTCGAATCTGCCGGCGTCACTGCGCGACAGCTGCTGCGGCTGCACCGGCTCGGATTTCACATTTACCGCCAGCACGTCGGGAACTTAGGCATACGCGTCGTGTCGCCAGCCACAGGGGCTGACATTTCAGGCAACAAACCCGCAAGGAGACTGATAACGACCAACATGCAGAGGGGGAGAAACAGCAACGCGAACGAGCAGCCGGAGAGCGAGAAACATGACGCTGAGTCCTCCAGCACGTCCGCTACGTATCTACCGAGCATCTTCGAGGAGGTTCGGCAACTCCGGTTATTTGGGAGCCTGGCTGGGCCACTCTTCCGCGTTAAGCGGAGCTTCTTCGAGGTTGACAGCAGCACGGAGAGAGGGGGCGCAGCCACCTTTCACCGCAACGCACCGCTGCTCTTCTGGCCGCGGCGAAATTCGTCAGCAGAGATTCAATTCGTAGCAACGAGGGAAGAAATGGTGGAGACCTATCCAGAGGACCTGTGGGCGGGACACGGAGGCATCTTCTCCAGGGGCGACGTGAACGAACGATGGGCGGAGATGAGGGAGGAAAGCGAACAGATAGATTTGAGTGCGGATTCGAGAATGCGCTTCTACGAAACCGTAAATGAAGGACCGCCAGAGGGGCTGGACGGCTGACCCGCCTGCGGCACAACGAAGGAAGAACGCGAATTCGAATTCGACAATTTTTCTCGATGATTGATCGACATCAGCCTCTCGTCCAGCAAGCTGAACCGGTAGTCTTTGCTTTGGTCCAACATGCTTACACGGACGTCGGTGGTACTTTCGAACAAAATGGAAAAGTGTAGTGCAACTGCAAACAGAATGAATGCAAAGCGCTCAGAAGTCGCGGACTGACCGTGGCTGCGTGTACGATTTTTGAATAAACATGTGCTCTTCTTCGCATCAGCCAGCGCCTCCAGCGGTGCGCAGCGAAGTACCGTTCTCTGTAGAAAACAAGGTGGTAAGACGTCTTTTTGGAGCGCGAACGAGCTGAAGAACGGTCCTGCTGTAAGACAGGGTCTATGTTGTGCATACTGGAGCTGGACACGAAGCGAGAAGTGAGTATACTACACTCTGCACCTTCACCTTGCCATGATGGTGCTACGCGGTTCAGCTACCGGAATACAATGCGAGATACATTTGTGTCGTGGACACAGATATTATCACAATGAGTGTACTTAGACCTAGAAGACGCAAAACGGCCAGCGGCAGCGCCTCTATATTGATTCTACGTCTAAGATAGCACTGTATGTCACTTATACTGCTTTCTATTGCTTCCGACGCGGACGCCGAACTTGCTTGCTCCCCGCCACGACGAAAATCAAAATGTTCAGCGTAAGTCCGCTAATGCAGGGAGGCCAACGCGGCCAGGCCACGCCGTCGAATCCTGCTGCTTCATTTTCCCTCGGAATTGGCAAACTCGCAGGTACTACTCTTCCTAGTACCTATGCCGCCCCCCAGCAGTCTGTTTCTAGTACATACTATGAATGTATATGTTTTCTTCGGCACCGTCTGTCACACAGACGTCACCGCCAGTCTGTCTTCCCCTGAACATCAACGGGAACGGCGATCTGCTGGAAGAACCGTCAACGTGCTATTATGCTTGCCACACTTCTGAGTTTTCGACATAACATGACATACTCATTGATTTCATTTTCAGCGCCACCGTCGGGTGTTCCGGTTTTGCAGCCGGCGGCAGCTGTAGGAGGGACGGGTGGAAGTCATTGCTTGGAAAAGGAAAACGCACTTCGATCGACGACGGTGGAAACGAACCCAAGGCAGCCGTTGATCGAACGCGCGCCAACGAACTTTAAGGTTAAGATGCACAACGCTGGCTGCATTACTAGCTCAGCGTCAGCGTCGAGGCAGGTACTTAAATTAATAGTTCTCTACTTGAAGAATCCGCCTGCAAATGCAATCAATTGCAAACACTTACGCAATAAATGTTCATGATGAAGATGAAGATCTGTGTGCACAGACATGCGTCACCTTTTGCGTCACGAAATAAATCACAGCCTCATCAGAACTCGATGGGTCCCGCTGGAGGAGCGCGCAGCCTGCCACGCGGTCCGATGGTGACGACGCCACGAGGCTTTCAGTCGCCTTTATTGCCGCCAAGGATGGGCGCTTGCTTGGCGGCGGGAGGCGCTGCGGCTGCGGGGAAGCTGCAGCGCATCCACATCGGAGGAGCAGCAGGGGCGCCGCCAAAACCGCCTGCAACAAGAGTGGTACCCATACCCTCCATGTGGAGTGTCGCGGGAACTGTGAGTGGCGGTGCTGCGACTCGAGTTATCACACCAGCCCCCGTGCCTGCAACGGTATCGCCAAGACCGGCGGCAATGCCAATACCCCCGCCGCGAAAGTCTTCTCCTGCGTCAGCAGATGTTGTTGACTACGTTCCTCCAATGAGCGCGGGCGAGGTGGATGAAGGACCACACGGACACGATAGCAACGTCGAGGAACACGAGCACGATTGCATTCCGGATGAGCACGAGGACCAAATGCAAGTACACGTCCGCACGCCGACGGGTCTCCAAATCGCCAGCGGCGCTGCTCCATCGAACAGGGTGCCCTCGCGTCGACGTCCACGAGTTGGCACAGCAGGAACACCGTCGTGTTGCAGCCGCTCGCAGTCGCGGCTGCGCGGCGACGGAACAGGTCCTGCTGTGATCGCAGGCACGGCCTGCCCCGACACCACCAGCTCGGAGGGTAACGGGCGGAAGATGCGAAGCGCCACGATTTCTACGTCTTCTCCGAACGACGGCTCCATTTCCCTGACCTCGTCCTCTTCATCATCGGCAGCAAGCGGTGCGGGAGGAGCGAATTCCAAAACTTCTGAAACGAACACCGCAGAACAAGAAGACGAGCAGAAGAGGGCGTCCGCTGCCTGCTCGACGAATCCGAGGCATCAAACTCTCAAGTCCATTCCCCCGAGTCGCTTTCCCCGGCCGGCGAGTTTCTCAACGCGAACCTCCGTTCACATGATGAACCAAAACTACCAAGCGGGGGGACACCGCGCGGCGGGACACCAGATGTTAGCCAGACACCATGGCCAACAGTCTTCCGTGCTCGCACCCGTGGCCAGCGGTGCACCGCCGCGACGGGAGGCCTCGCCAATGCAGCGTGGCTCGCGCAAGTTCGACGACGCAGTCGCAGACCACGACCAGCACTCGCTCGGACTGCCGCAGGCTTCCGCGTCTCCTCGGATCGGGAACGTCGGCACGCTCGGCGGGGGTCGGGGCGCCGATGGGGGCCGCGGTGGGAGGATGTATTATGATCTTCACGGTACTACTACAACTAGAGGTTGTACTTCATCATCTTCTTCGAGCTCGAGCAGTTCTTCATCAATGCTGCTGCGGACGAAAACAGAAGTGGTGGCAATGAAGCACGGACAGCCACAAGGACGGGACGAGAACCGTGAGCATGCACAAGAAGTGGAAGCCGCCCAGCGACCAAGGCCAAAACAGCCCCCACACCAGCTGCTGCGAAGTAATAAAATAAAATAAAATATGTATTGCAATTTTTTCAATGTCCTCACTGCTGAGAGAGTGTGGTGCGGTATCATACCCATCGGTGGGCGCGACTTTCCATCAAGGCTTCGAAAAGCACAAAGCTCACTGTAGGTAGAGTAGTTAGTTTAGAGTAGTTAGTTTATAGTTTCAACTTGAATCGCAATCGATTCAACATACAAACCAGTTCTCCCCCCCGGCGCCCGCTCCGTGCAGATGAGCAGTCGCAACGTTTCGCCGCCTGGAGGTGGGCGTGGTTCCTGCGGCGCTCTGGCGTGCGCCACGACGGGAGTGGCGTTTAGTAAGCGCCAGGGCACCAGAAGTGTTATTCCTCCGTCATCCAGAGTCCACGATCGATCAGCTGCAGCAACTTCAATTGCAGACACCAGAGGTGGGAGAGGACCGCAGCGCGCCGCCACGGCAGCATCAATGAAACAAGGAACATCTTCGAAGGGCGACGAGGACCAAATGGTACGGAACAAGATAAATAATCCCCCGTACTATCACCTTCCCTCCGGAGCGCACACAGTGGCTTTTCCGTCCTTCCGAACCCCGCAGCAGTTCTCGCGCACCATCATTGGTACGGGAACGGGCACGAACTTCTGCACCGCGGCGGGCGCGGGCGCAACATCACCAGCGGTATCTAGGAATCGATTTTGCGTGCATACAAACATACTCTATGTCTATGAAATATTCTTGGCGCACTGATGTTTCTCTCGTCATCAATTTCACGCAAAGATCGACACGCGGGGCGCACATTTTCACCGCACGCACACTGCTCGTACAAATTCTGAGAGAAAAAGACTGGGAAGACGACCAACCGCAATTGTGATACCTCTGGATCTTGATCAAATGATGTTAACTGTATCTTCTCCCTCCCAGGGTGGCCTCTCGGCACGTCCGTATCCGCATGCGCAAGCGGACGATGCACGTGCTGGGTTGCAGGTCAATCGAAGACCAGAGCAACAAACCGGGGCCGTCGCCGCTAAGAGAACCACGGCAGCATCTCGTGACCAGACGCAGACGGGGGCGGGAGACGAGCGATCCGCGGAGCGGCAGCTTGCGCGGCAAGGAGAACTACAACAGCAGCACGTTTTTCCGCCACTAGAGGATCCCGAGCGCCGCAGGAACAAAGACATCAGAAGTAGAAGCGACTTTCTTTGGGCGGCGCGATTGTTCACGCCGAGCACATCCGCGAGCAATCTGCACCTCAACTCAGCGTCTTGTTCTACTTTCAGGACCACAACGGCGCAGACCCGTGCTCCAGCGCGCGTGCAGCTGCACAACGGCTGCGGCCCAGCGCTGGTGATTCGAAATAATGTTGAGCAGGGGAAAGCAAAACGAAAAGAAGTAGACGCTCTTGATCCTCCACCTGGCGCAGAGGACAGCAGGGGGCCTCCAGACAGCCCCGACTCGTTTACCACTGCGGAGGCGCTCACGCCGCAGCCGCAGATGCCGCATTCATCGGTGGATAAGGAGCGCGACGAGGTCGCAGACCCCAGCACGACGCAGAAAGAAAGCGTAAGGGAAAGGGAAAGTCAGAAGAACGAGAACCGCGGAGGCACGACAGCCACGCGAGTGCGGCGTCTCAGCGACGCTATTTCAGAGACCACTATATTGCTGCACCCACAGCCGGAGCTGATGTCATCTGCGACGCCGTCTTCCTCTTCATCCTTTTCCGTCCCGAAGCAACATGTTGGCGATCAGGAGGCGACGTTTAGCTCATCTCAGCCCAACCCCACTTCGCCGACCAACGCGACCGCGAATGCGAGTCACAAACCCACTTCCGCGCGGCCTGAAGAAAACGTCAAATTCCAGCCTCCACCACCCGCCTTTCGCCATCGCGCGGATCAGGCGATGCGGCCGCCTGACAAGTTCCGCTTGCAGCCCGGTGGATTTCTGAGTCCGCCTTTGCCGGGTCGCCGGCTTGGCTTTCTGAGCCCGCGCTATCCGCAATCGCGAAGCATCGCCACCTGCGGCGGTGCGGCCGGCACGGGCACGGGCTCGTCGTGTACGCTAGCAATTTCTTCTTTTTCATCTGGTTCGTTTGTGGGAAATGGGTTTGACTCTGGAGGACACGGCGCGCCCGCCCGATCCTTTGAGGGGACGGCGGCATCGGCTGGCACTGGGCGTGGTGGCGGCGCCAGCGCAAGCCTTACCGCGGCAAGAAGCACGGGCGGCACGCTTTCCCAAGGGAGAAAAACCAGCGCGACAGAAGCCCGCAGCGCCGCCTCGCCAACAGGTGCCGCGGTGAATAACTATAACATTCCGGGGTCTTCATCGTGCACGACGACGACCACAAAAACAAATGCGAGAGCTGCTACGCAAATGCTTGGAGCCGTGGGTGGCCATGGGCCGCCAGCGCCATCGCAACTAATGTTGCAGCCATCGCTATCTCTACTTCGATTGGGTCCGACCATGAATCGAGCCACTCTCGGCGGCGGAGCCGCGCCTGCCATAGTTCGACAATATCAATGATCCATCAATAAATAAAGCAGCAAATCAAGAATGAGGCAGCCCATGGCAGTGGTTGGGGCGGGCATCAGCACCATCCCAAGATATGATTAGAAAGCACGCAAAGTCAGGGATTGCAGCTGCACAACTACACTTCTATATCACAATCTAAATCTATTTTGAATTCAATAATTGCATGGATGCGAGTTTGCAGCATACAAGATACAAAGATTGTTGAAAACAAAATGCTAGCTGCAATGAAATTGAAAACAAAAGGAATGCAATGCTTGCATGGCAATGGTTGCAATGCATGGGCATCCACATCAACTTCAGCAAATATTGCTTGCTTGGATTGGAAATTGAATAGGATTAAGACTCTGGATTTATTGGTATTTGGATCAATTGTTTGGGATGAAAATTGGATCAGAAATCGGAATGGGTGGGAAATTTGATTGGGAATTGGGTTGGGAATTGGATAAGCAATCCACATCAGATTGGAAATTTATTGGATTGGAAATTAGATTGGGAATTGGATAAGCGATCGGCATCAGATTGGAAATTGGATTGGGATATTGGATTGGGAATAATATTGGGAATTGGATGAAATTGGATTGGGGATGGGATTGGGAATTTCGATCGGGAATTTGGATTGGGAATGTGG
>RXOD01005514.1:0-13668 GCA_005223375.1 Amoebophrya sp. AT5.2 | reverse complement strand
ACTTTGAACACCACTGCCTCGTCAAGCAAGGTAAGGTATAAAAGGTTTACAGCGCGAAAAACCGGGGTCCTGCCTGTGATAGCTCAACGACAGTAGCACTCGCACTCAGTATGAGCTCGGGGAGCCAGAGATGAACAGCGATACATTCTGCCCAAGCAAACGGAGTGGTAGATCCAGTGCAGGTGAGACCGCTGTTCTGGCACAAGCCATATGTCTCCAGCAGCGGAGAGAGGCGCCGGGTAGGAGGGTCACAGATTACTTCGTGGGGCCGTTAGTAGGAAGCCGACACCGCTTGGTCAAGCAACGACGCCGCGGCACAGGCGAACGTGTAGTGGGTTGCTAACGAAAGATGTCAAGGAAGTTGTACTGGTGCCATGTCGCGCAGGAACCCCCTCAGGTGCAACGCGAAGATAAAGATAAACACCACGAGCGAATTGAAATATTTTCCCACCGGAACAAATCAAAGAAGTCTTCAACGCTTTATCGGATGACCACTACGGAGGACTACCTATTGGTCAAGCAGCGACGCCGCGACACAGGCGGACATGTAGTGGATTGCTGAACGAAAGATGTCAAGTTGTGCTGCGATTTCGCGCAGGTACGAGCCTTCTCTGGTGCGCGAAGGCGAACGCGAAGGCAAATAGAAACCATGAGCGGAAAATGAGAAGATAAAAATTTTGCCCACCACAAATCGAAGTTGTCCAACGCGGCCGCTACTACTTCTACTGATTGATTGATTTAGATTTGCCTACTGTGAAGCTACAGGTCCTGAGCTTAAGCCTGCCACACGGACACGAACGTCTGTCGCCATCTTCTGCTTGCTGCTTCCGCTGTCCGCGTGGTGGTTTGTTTTCAGAATCGAAGGCGTCGCTGCGCTGGCCCTGGGCGGGGATTTGAGAATGAGATGGAAGTAGAATCAAGTTGAAAAAATGCCCGCTCCAACTCTAGTACGCTCGTATTTTTCTTAGCCAGCACCGCAAAGCAATCGGACTTCAAGAATCGGCTCTCGAGGTAGAAAGCGTCTACTTGCTCGCTGACGCTGCCCCCGCCGCCGCCCCTTCGGTTGTACTAGTCGAGCCCGTTGCCGACACCGTTTTCGCCGGATTGCGTTTTCGTTTCCCGCTGGACACCTTTCGCTCCACTTGGAACTCGACGGGCGAGGAGTGCTTCCCGACCCGGGTGAGGTCCCGCCCGAAGATGTAGTTGCTCACCCAGTTCCACGCCAGCATCGACTTGTTCCGCACGCTGAGCTGCATGCTCCAGTACGCGCTTCGCCACGTGAACCAGCCCAGGAGCCCCGTGAGGTTCGGAATCGGCAGTCCCGAGGGCACCCGGTACAGCGCGCTGGTGCCGCCCAGGTACGCCAGCGTGCCTCGGTCCACGTTCACGAAGTGGTCCGCGACGTCGCTGCTACCGCCGGGCGTCAGGGAGTTCAGCGCCTTCGCGAGGTACATGGCCTCCTGGCTCGCCATCTGCGCGGTCTGCGGCAGGGGCAGCCCGTCGATCGCGGCGCAGTCACCGAGCGCGTAGATGCCGGTCGCCTCCTCGCCGATCACCCGAAGCTTCTGGTCCGTGAGCAGCTGCGACCCCTTCGCGTTTTTCGTCAGGTCCAGACTCGCCACGAAGGGCAGAGGCTTGATGCCCGCGCACCAGACCAGCGTGGAGAACGGGAAGCTCTTGCCGCTCTTCAGGTAGATGCGGTGGTGCTCAATCTTGTCCACCATCTCGGACAAGTGCACCTGCACGCCCTGCTTCTGCCGCAGGTGCTGCAGACCGTGGTCCTGCAGCTCCGCATTCTGGAACGGCGTCAGAATCTGCGGCAGCGCGTCAATCAGGTGCACACTCCAGAACTCGGTGAGGTGCGGGTACTGCCGCGCGATGTCCCGCTTCAAAAAATCGGTGAGCTCCCCGCAGAACTCCGTGCCCGTGGGCCCCCCGCCCACCACCACGAACGACAGCACCTCGCGGATTTGCTCCTCCTCCTCCGGCGAAACCGTCTCGTCCCCGTCCAGCATGTGGATGAACGAGGCCTCCTCGAACGAACGGAGAATGTGGTCGTGCACGCGCTTGGCGTCGGCCGTCTCCTTCATGAAGAATGCGTGCTGGTCCAGGTCTTTGATGCCGAAGTCGTTCGCCTGGAAGCCGCAGGCAATCACCAGCTTGTCGAAGTGCAGCGGGAATTCGCGGCCGTCCAGCGTCTGGCACTGCACGGTCTTCGTCTGCTTGTCCAGCGAGATGGCGCGCGCCTCGTAGAACGAGGCCTTTTTGTCCGCGGCGAGCGGCCGCACGGAGTGGCAGATGGAGCTGATGTCCGACCCACCGACCGCCGCCGACGCAAGCAGGGGCGTAAAGAGAAAGTGGTTCCGGGGGGACACCAGCATCACGTTGTACTTGTCGCAATCCAAGTCCTGCAACATGCGGTACCCAGCCCAGCCGGAGCCGAGAATCACGAGGCGCTCCTTGTCCTGGAGAAAGGAAGAGCGGGCGAGCAAGCCGCCGCGCCCGCTAAAACGGGGGAGAGCGCGGATCAACATCGACCGATGTTCGAAGGAGGTCAGCAGGTACTGCTGGTCTTCCGGAGGAGGACGAAGAACTGTTGGACCCTCCGCCGAGCCGGGCCTTCCGCTCTACGTCAGAGCGAGTGCAAGAATGACGTGGCGCCTTCCGCAGCGCTGGCAATCAACTAAACTGTGAAAGTCGGTCCGAGGTGCGTGCCTGCGGCGACTGCCCGGCTGCGTTCTCGCGTCGGTGCTGCAATGTGTGAATTGCAGCTTCCTCGCCAGCGATGGGATCTTTTTTTTACGCGATGCTGAACCACGAACGAAAACAACTGCAATTTTTTCAAAGAAAGGATCGATTTTGTGGTGTTACTCTCTTGAAATCGATTTTATCGAAAGTCGCTCGACGTGTGTGAGTGTGTAGCGTGCTGCTAGCTCGCGTTGCCGTGATGAAGGTGAACGTATTAAAACACACGAAATGGAAATGTTGCTACTCTCGTCGATGCACCGGAAAAACCATGGGACGCTGGTGAGGCCGCTCTGCATGTTTGTTAGCGCGGACTCTCTCTCCACCTCTTCCTGCTCCTTCGGGAGTCTGGCGTCCGTCCGTCCCTACTCTGTTCTTGTAGCGTCGTCCCGATAGTGGACGTCAACGGGAGTTCACAACTGAGGGGTACTAGTCGTCCTACCTTATTCACTGTCTTTTCGTGTTCGTTGTTCAACAACCATAACCAATTTACCATGCGTATGAATTTTCTCAAAAAACCTCCACGAACGAGGCTCGGTCGATCTCATTCTTCCGGAGGTTCAACGTACCACCAGTACACTCCTCCGCCGATCACGTGCACTTCGTTCGCAGTGCGAAAGTCGCACACCGCCTCCACCACCTGCTTCCCCAGAATTCCCGCTCCCGCCATGATTCCCCCGTACTTGACCTTCGATTGCCAAACCTGGTACACCCAGGCAAGCCGATCGCTCACATGGTCTCCCCGGATCTGCACATTGGCGTTGGGGTGCGACGGATCCTTCGCCGCGTTGGGGTTGTACGTGCTCGTGAGGTTGTTCCGATTCGCGCCCGCCGGGGAACTGCTCTCGGTCCACAGATTACCGGACACCGCCTGGTCCGCGACGAGGTCGCTCACAAAAAGCAGGTCGATCGACTGGTCCGGGATCTGCGACAGCAGGTCCTCGAAGTGGTTGCCGCGAAAGAAGTGGCTCGGCGCGAAGGCCGCGCCGTTTCCGTTTCCCCCGGCACCAGCTCCCGCATTCGAGGAGATTGCCGCCGCCTGACCACTTGCGAGCAGCGGCTGAAGCTTCCGTGCGGTTGCGTCGTGCAGCTGCTCGAGGTACGCGTTTTTCTGTTGGAGAAAGTCGCCCACGCCAAGGTTGGATTGCCCCGGAGCGGCCGTTTGCAGCTCCTCCGCCGTCATGTGGAATCCGTCCGCAACGCTGCGCGGGTCGTGGAAATAACTGTCGACGCCGATGTACTGCACGAGCTTGCTCTCCTGCTGCTGCGCCTGGTCACCACCACCTGCGCCACCGAACAAGAACTCCGGCACGCCTCCGTCCCCAACCCCGATCTGCAGAATCGTGGGTCGCGGGATCCCGAATTTCCGTTGCTTGTCCAGCAGAAAGCCCACCGCCTCTGCCGGGTGCGCCGCCAGAATGTCGTGGAACACGAACACCGGTGTCTGCAGGCCCTCCACGATGCGAATCCCCCGGATGTGGTCGTGGTACACCAGCTCCTGCTCCAGCATGCGCACCCGGTCCGCCGCGCGGCGCGCAACCTCGAGCAAGTGCGAAAACACGCCGTCGTGGTCCTGCTGCGGCGCCGACGACAGCCCCCGCACGACTGCCGCGGCCGCGTCCGGGAGGAGGTTGGCGAGCTTGCGCGTGTGCCGCACACTGCTGGTGCGCACACCGCTCTCCACCGCGTCGAAGGCTGCGTTCGCAAACAGCTGCTCCTGCTGCTGCTCGAAACTTGCGAATGCGCTCGTCAAATCGCCCAGCAGCGCCTGCGGGTCGAGACCAACGACGCCGGGCTGGGCCGCGACGCCGCCGCCGAGCATCGCCGCGTTCAGGACCTGCAGCGCGCCAGTGAGGAAAGCGGACGCCGCGTCCTGCATGTGCTGCATGGAAAGGGCGATCAGAGGTTCTGAAGGAGCCTTCACATTCTCGGTCAGGTACGCGTACAGCTGCGGCAGCGCCTCAGGCAACTGCTGCTGAAGCTGCGTTGGGGCGGGAGCACCTCCTGCGCTTGCTTGCGAGGACGCGTCCCCTGCTGGGACAGTAGTTGTGAAGCAATCGCGAAGTGAAGCTATGCCTGGTGAGAGGCAAGCCAGCGGAAGCGCCGTTGGGGATTGCAGCTGCGCATGCGCGGCGTGCTTGCTTGCGGACTGCGCGAAGGCCGCGGCAAAAACCAGTCGGAGGTACGAAAACGGAAGCAACAGCATCACCTCAACTTCTACAGCCAGAGCTACACTACAGTCGGCGTTGTCATTAAATGTGCTGGTGCTCAAGAAAGAGAACGATATCGATTTGATGGAGACCACCTGCAACTACCCAGAAGAGAAATCTGGTCTGCTCAGCACGAATCGAACGTGGATTACCGACCAGACGCAAAGAGTGTTCGTCTCCGTGTATACCGAACGTATAACTACAGGCTGGACGGGATCCTCCGTAAGGAACAGGTTCACGAAAGGATACTGATACCACCTGGCGAACATTGGATTCCCCGTCATTTGTGCCACTGCCTGTTTCGAATTATCTGCTTTGTAGCCGGTCCTACGCCATCATAACTTCCGTGTTTAATACGACGGCTTTGACGTTCCGACGGGCACCAAAGACGACCGACCCCGCGGTCGTCATTTTTTTAGGTCCTCCTCCTGGTCCTGCGCCTCAACCTCCATCTACTATTTCAATGAGCGCTTCCTCCGTGAGTCCTTCCGCGTGAGCTAAGAGCTGCAGAAGGTCTCTGACAAATCGACCGGCGAAACCGGGCGCGCAACCGCCCAGTGTTCGATGGTTTTCGAGCAAGCTTTCCAAAATGACATCTCCGGCTTCTGGTGCATATGGGGACGATGGCGCTGCTGCTCCTGCTCGTGCGCCTACGGCTACGCTATGATCACGACTCTCCGTATTTCCCGCACCGGTCCTTCCCGGTTGACCCCCCAGCACCTCCTGTGCGAGAAACCAATTCTTTCGCAGCAGCAGAACGACATCCATAACGCCGGTTTCCGCGTCGGCATAACTAGCGCCCGCACTTGCATTTGCAGGTGTCATAGTCGCATGAGCTCGATCTTCACAGTGTGATTCCAATTTATCAAAAGCAGCGTCGAGCTCCCCCAACAGCTGATTTGCCAACAGCACCGGGTTTGTGCTCAGGCCCGCAGTTACGTCACGCGAAAACAATTTTTCCGCCTCTCCGCTCGACAACCGCGCTTCCAGGTAGCTGCGCAGCAGCACCCGCAAGCTCGCAAAATCGGTGCTGGCTGTGGAAGATGTTACGAAGTCGAGGCCGTACTTGCGTTCAAACATGCCCTCGAGCAAGGCCAGGTTCGGTCGCACGAAGCTTCTGTTAAAGTCGTGCACATTGCCATCCTGGTTGCCAGCAGCCTCGCGAAAAAGCTGCGCCAGTCGGTCCGAATCACTCGTGGTCGTTGTGGGAGTGATAGACTGCGACATGTCGACGCTTAAGCTAATGTAGCATCCGGCTCATGCTTTTAAGGTGAAAGTATGTCGGAGCTTGTTTGAAGAATCCGGGGAAGTATATCCTCGTGGAAGTGGAATACGAGGAGAGCTACTGCAGCTGACACTTCTGAAGCCGGGCAATGCTGATCAAGGACAGAGAATGGCGGCTCTTCCGCAGCTCCTTCAATCCGAATACTTTGAGCGCAGGCACGAAACTTCGTGGACGAACGACGCAATCATTCAATGAGTGCACGACTTCCCTTTCCACACGTGCATCACTTGGGGCAGATGAAGCATCAATCACTTGCAAAACTGCAGCAGTTTGAAATTGACAAGTCACTCATCTACATATGCCTCTACACAACGCGCTGCTCGTCTCCGTCTTTCGCATCCACTTCAAATGACTCATCTCTTCTCTCGAAAAGTGCTTTGCTTTCTTCCTGAAAGTGTTGCTCGAGGAGCGCTCGATGTTCTTCGTTCGCCTGTCGTGTTGCAAGCTCCCTGACACTGTCGTATTCTGGCTCCAGGCCGGTCTTCGCCATCTTCGCGAAAATGCCCGACTTCGACCCGCTCGGCGCGAGGAAGCCCGGGGCCGGGTTCCCGAACCACACCTCGGCGCGACTACGCGATCCGAATAGCTGCAGGAACGAGCTGCGCGCAGCCGAATTTTCCGCTTCGGCCTCGAGGGCCTCGAAAAACTTGGCCATTGATTTCCGGATCATCATGGCAGCAGGAGTCCTCGGAAAGCCCGTGTGCTCGTGCTGCTGCAGCTGCTGTTGCTGTACCTCCTGTAGTTCGAGAATACTAACAACTTCCGACTTGGCCTCGGGTTCGGGTTCTTTTGGTGCTGCCTCCTGCTGGAGCCCTCTCTGTATTTCCCGTGTGAGTTCGTCCGCCATCTCCGCTTTGGCTTCTTTGTTTCTCATGCTATCATTGAAGATACGCAGAGCACCGATGGTTTCACGCATCTCTTTATTCATCTCCTCGTCCCTTTCGACGGTTCTGTCGCCTGCTGCTGCTGCAACCAGTTCGCGCACGCTTGCTTTCTTTCCTTCTTTCTTGTGTTCCCGAATCAGCTCGAGTGCGCGCTTAAACATACTCTGCATCGAAGGCGAGGTTTCTTCAGGCTCGGCCGAGCCGTCTATCTCCTGACGCTGAGAAGAAGCGCAAAACCACTTTGTCATGCGCCGGTCCGCGCCTCCGCGCTCCTTCAACGATTGGTGGAACCGTTCGTGAGTTTGCCCGCCGACAAAGTTCTCGACCTGCCAGGTGAGCCCACCGATCAACGGACCCCAGAGCACGGTCAGAAGCTGCCCCAAGGCCGACGAAAGCCACCCCTATGCGGCTGCGACATACGCCAGCACGCTGTCCGTGGCCTCGGCGGCCTTGTTCGCGACGCCTTCTAGTGACGACAATTTTTCGAACACTTTCGCGCGGAGATGATCTGCGTGCACGTCCAAGTCCATGTCACCCCCGGATAGAAGCGATGCGAGAGGGAACTCCTTCACCGTGTCCATTACCTTCTCCCAGACGCCGTCCAATCCAGACACACCCAGCACGAGCTCCGCTGGTCGATCTAATACGAACGCAATCAGAGTCCACACGTTATTGCCAACGGCGCCCATCGCGTTCATCACGTGCTCACCGAGTTTTTGCCGCAGCAGGTCTGGCTCCAGCTCGAAAGCGCGAACTGTATCGCGAATTTTTGCAAGCAGGCCCACAAAAAACGTACATACGGCCTCCAGAACCGTCATCAGCGGTTTTAAAAAATTCCCAACCGACGCGAGCCCCGTGCCCAGGAAATCCGTTGCACCGGGCGGCAGGACGGCATCGAGCTTGGTCCCCAGAAATTCCGACACGTTCGTGAAACCTTTTTGAAGCAGTTCGAGCACAAAACCGAAAAACTTGTGTATCCGTTCGTTCAGCGCGAACGCAGCAGGTGCTTGCCACCCATTACTCTGAACGCCCGCATCCTGTTCCGAGTACGCGCCCGCGCCCAGAACAGAAAGCATCATTATCTTCCCGAATATAGCGCCGAAGTGGCGCGTCACGCTCGGCACGAAGACCATCAACGCCCCCATTGCAAGCTTGCACCCAGTCGATGGTTCATCTCTCCCGTCGTCGGCCGCCTTCTCGACCTGAAACGCAAGCCCGTTTGGGAGGGCTGGAACGAGGTCCCAAGCGCCCCACGGCGTCCAAAAAAGCGAGTAGTGCAGAGCGTCCGCATCCAAGTGTGCGAAGACCCAATCCATCAATGACATTGTGAGACCAATCACGACCCACCAAATAGGGTCCTTGATATGGAATGTCATCGCGTCCGCAGCCTTCACGACCACGAAGAACGAGTTCTGCAGCTGCTCCTTGAGCCCATACGACAACTTCCACGACTTGGACTTCGTCGTCACTACCATCCGGTCGACAAACCTAAATTTTTCGCAATCGCGCGCGAAGCGCGAGCGAAAGAGTTCGTTCTGGCAACAACCGTATGTGCAGTGTTTTCGAAGCTGTTTATCCTGCTCCTTGTCGACCTTGACGGCGTCTCCAGTCAATTCATCACCGTTCGGCGTCTCCGTGAATGCATCATCCGCGTTCGAGAATTTTCCCTTGGTCGTTTCGGCACCCGCGATGGTGCGCAGGCATTCGACCGGACACCGCTTCTGTGACCCGCACGCGTCGTATAGAGTTTTGGCAGGGCCGCCCGTCCCCCAAGACTTCGGCAGCTGAGTGATCAAATACTGGGACCAATCTTGAAAAGAGTGTCGCTTCTCAAACTGCAGAAACACATAGGCGCTTACCTTTACATCGTGGCGCAGTGAAAGCGCGACGTCGTTCCCCTCCTTCGCCGTCACCTCTCCATCTGACGGCGTGGCGGCCGATGCAGATGCGAAGCTGATGTCCTTCGGGCACGTAAGGCCGACGCTGGGCTCTGCGACGTCGTTCTCTTGCCGGATCAAGTGGAAAAGGCAACTCATGCCTGTGTCCCAGAGGATCCCGAGCAGTTTCGCGGTATCGCACATGAAAATCCGGTACTCGCACGTACGTTCGAGGAGTAGAGTCTGCGCCCGCCTTTCCTCATACTGGTGCTCTTGCGGCGGCAACACCAAGCGGCCCTCGGTCACGTGTCCACGGTACTGGCAGGTACCGGAAACCCCGTTCACGCAAACGGGGTACCCCGCAAGGACTGTGTCGAGCGCTAGCCTGCCGCCGACGCCGAGCTCCTGCTGCGCCTCCGGTTCCCCCTCAGGTTCCTCCGGTGCTGCTGAACTCGTACTGCCTTGCAGCTGGGTACCCACGCGCCGCAACCGCGCGCAGTCGAGTGGCGCTGCGGTCGCAGGGACCTCAACCAGCTTCGGGCTCTCCAGCACCGAGGCGTCCCCGTCGAGTAGCTCCACACGAATCTCCATGCCGTCCGCACCGAAGCGACCTTCGCAGAGGTGCACGAACTCTGTGCTTTTCTCCGCATCTTCGGAGTGGCCGGCAGACTGGATGCTGTAGAGTCGTGCGAAGGGCTCGCGTTGCTCGGTAGGAGCAGCGAGAGTGCTGCCGAGCGGACGAACATCGACGATAAACGTAGGCGGCGTGCTAAATAATTGCGGCCGCGCAGCGGACTTGCCTGCGCCCTCTGCCGGTGCGTTGTCCTCCTTCTTTCCCCGCTTCTCCGCGTCCGTCTGTGGCCGCACCTTGGCAATTTGCAGGGCGAAATACGTGCCGCGCGCCGGCCGGTTGTTTGCGAGTTGAAGCGTCAGTTTTGCAGTTTCCTGTGCGCGTCCGCTAACGGGTCCTTCGAGCAGCAAAGCGGAATTCTCTGATGAATCAGAGGTGCTGTAGCACGCTTGACTAGGGTCGACACTGGAACTCCCATCTGTTGCAGCATCTGTGGTGTCGTCAACATGCCGCCATACCCATTCGCACGTCCACTTTTCGGTAATGCTGGGGCCGTGCGAAAAACTCTTCACACGTACCGCACCGCTTCCGGGCGGTTCGGCGAGAGGCACTTTTTCACCAGGCAGCGGCAGCAGCCTTTTTTCGCCCCCCAAGGCACTGGCTTGCAATGGAGCGCACGATTTTGTGTAGGCTAAGCACAGGTCCTTCACCCAGACTACTGTTGGGCAGCCTTTCCTCGAAGCCCCGACGTCATCTTTGTCCGCACTGCCTGTCACTCCTGGGTTGATTGTCGTGCAGTGGAAGTATGGTGCGAAAAACGAGCGCGCGCTCGAGGTCAGCGTGCAATCCGCAAGCATGCAGTCGTAAGTCGTCGACGCGTGGACGCCGCCTTCCGCACGTTGTGTCCACCGGAGGCGACCGTCGCGATACAACCCGGGATTTCCGGCGCCCGGTTTCCACCACGCCGTCAGGCTCACACCGGGCACTCCGAACATCGATTCGTAGAGCGCTGGCTTCCCACTCCGCCGCATCATCCCGCTAAAAAAATCGCCGATATCTGCGAGTTTCGTCCACCCTGCCGTTTCCGCAGCCGCCCGCATCCACCGTCCGAACCCAGTAGTTCTAAACGCCTCGAGCCTAGTTTTCGCGACGGTTCCTTCCTTATTTGGCAAATCTTCGGCGGTACCCTCTCGATCATCTGCAGCTCGTACAACATATTCGTCGACGTCGACCACTGACTCGCTATCCGACACAGCAGTTTTTTCAGGATCGGGCTCTTGCTCGTTATCCGACACAGCAGTTGATGTCTTTTCAGGACCGGGCGGCTGCTCTTGTTCGGGCTCCACTGGGTCTGATTTCTTCATCTTCCACATCTGCTCTGCAGCTTCCTCGCTCAAGACGTATACTTCGCATACTTCGTGAAGATAATGATTCTGGACCCAATTGAGGTCGTTCTTCTCCCAGTTCGCCACCAGTTCTGCTGGTGCATGAGCCCGAGCGACGCCCGCGTTCTCGACCTCGGGCTTGATACTTCTACTTGGACTTGCTTTGTCAGGATTTTCTTCAGGGACCACTGAGTTCAGCACAAAATTCATGGCATTTACGGCTAAATGATCTGATTCTGATACTCCTGATTCTATCGCTGAAACGTTTCCTCCTTGACTGAAGACAATGAAGAGAGCCCTGAAAACTCCTGGATTGAGTGGTCGCGATGGCGGCTTTGCCCACGCGGCCATGGCCATGGCGTCGACCTCCTATATTATAAATGAATCAGTCTTCCTCGGCGCTTGGAGATACCAGACACGTAAAGTTTAAAAGGTACTAAACGCAGCGCAAAGGCAAAAGCTAACGCTTGCGCTCTACGTACTAACTTGGAGTAAGCTTCAGAACGAATACTTACAAAAAGTGAATGGGTCCTCATGTAGGGGTTAGAAAATTTTTCGTTTGATGTGGGCTTATTTTTAGTTCATTTGCAGCTTCTTTTCGAAAACGCGAAGTATAGAAACACGGAGTCGACGATGGAGGCGATGCTGTCTTGTCACGGTAAACCTGTTGTACGAAGACTGGTGGTGGGACGCTTTCTTGTCTTGCCTGTCCTTGTCACGGAACCGCAAAATCGATGCAACGTAGAACGCAGAAGGGGCCACGATTCAAGAAACGTCAAACCGAAGTCGTCCCTGAAGCTGAACAAGCACGATCTATAGAAAGTATCTGTGTGTCGCGCAGCACGTCCTGCCCCTTCTTGGTCATGGGCGCTTGTACAATTTCGAGCCATTGCGTCGATTATACCCAGAAAAAAGTTTGTCGTGGGATAAAAAAAGTAAGTTGTCGCCGGGGCAATTTAATCATTCTTGTTCTGCCTGTCGCTGCAGCAATCGATGCAAAACCACCAGAAGAGAAGTGGTCAATCTGGATTGGCGTCAGAGTAGTGCAGTCCATGAGCAAAGCGTACTCAAGAACGCAAAGTTTGCAATGAATCCTGCACACCGATCTCCTACTCCTTACGCATTGGCATGCGAAATTGTCTTTAAGCTGGCGGCGGTTGGTTTCTTCACCTGCGCCGTAAAACTACCATCTTGTGTTCACGCCCTTGTTCGCACTGATACTCATTGTGCTTGTCGTTCTCAGTGTCACTCCAGTCCTTAGGAGCCTAGAATATTTTCTCTAAATTTCTACGAGTCTAAGCTTCGTTCTGTGGTTGGTCATGTAGCAGGTCGAACGGCAGCTACATTGGAAGCAGAGAGCGCGACTTCTACAACAACTCACGCACCCAGCGCGAATGTGATCTTCGTCTGGGTTCATTTTGCGCGCGTCCATACAACACATCATCAACACCACGTTGTACACGACAATTATAATAAAGTCGGACAGTTCGTGTGCGAGTCAATGACTAGTATAGAGTTCAGTAGTTGCTGGTAGTTGTAGAAGCGAATAAACCGTATCCTTTTCCACCGTGGTCATTTGTTGGCATGAGTACGACACGGAAATGACGGATACTTTGCTTCTCCAGATCCAGGTCAACAGGATCAGGAACCGAACGATTATATTCGGGAGAAAAGATGAAAGAATCCCCAACGCTTACGCTCACTACGTTTATGTTGTGAGCAGCTCACATAAACGTAGTGCGCGTAAGCGTTGGGATCGAGTGGTGGAGCAGGGGCACCTTCACAAGAGTACAGTATACGGCAGAGGACGTTGTAGTTGTTTTATCTCGGCGCGCGCGTATGCAACCTGGAAAAAAAACTTCCTTGAAGTTGAACTTGATGTCAACAATGTCATATGCCGTACTCAAGAATGCATCAACCAAGGAGCTCTTCTTCGCAACAAAATGCTGCGTAGGACCACCTCCGCCCCCATTTCCGCGTTATAGAGTGCGACTACAACGGCGGATGATATTGATTTTGATAGCGATAGGCTGTCGCTCGGACGTGGCCTCGAGCTCCGGGGAGTGGGAAAGGTAGATCGTACGCGTACCACGTTCTTCGCGCCTACTGGCGCCAGCCGTATAGAGTCGGGAGGATGTACGCGTGCGAGGCGGATGAGCATCATCGTCAGCCCAGAGGTGGAGCAGCAAGTATCCACGGCTTCGGCTATGTGCTGCTGTCTTCCTCGCTCGGGTCGTCCGAGAACAGTTTCACTTCTCCGTTTTGCACGTACTCGTCGAAAAAATCAACGCGCCCCGTTTCCAGGTGGAAGACGCTCCCCACGATCGCCACGTCGGGTATCTCCTTCAGCACGTGTTTCAGTATGCCCAGCTGCTCCACGACGTTGCGGCACACGAGGTCGTCCCCAAACCCGAGCTGCACCTTCACGAGCGACTCGTCACACGCGTCCTCCACGGGGTGGCAGCCAAACCGGTCGCCGCCGTTCTCGAGGCTGCGGCGAATCCACCCGACGAGAAAATCAAGCGGGTCGTCGCCAGGCTGAATCTCCTGTGGCGATAGAAAGAATTGGATTGATGCGATTGCGATCTGAGGGTAAAAAACAAATAAAAAGGTTTATGTGAAGATGTACCCTTCGATCTTGCCACATCTTCATCGAGCTCGAAAGAAGAACAACCACCTAGCTACGTACCATACATACATACATACATACA
>RXOD01005513.1:0-13671 GCA_005223375.1 Amoebophrya sp. AT5.2 | reverse complement strand
CCAGATGCGGTCCAGCAGTTCCGGCTCGGAACTGCTGGACCGCATCTGGCACCTCCCGCTCCTTGCATACACCAGGCTCCCGCCTGCTCGCCAGGGCCTCCCGCATCTCGTTCATCATCTCCTCCAGGCGTGCTCGACACTCCAGTTGCGAGGACGTCCGAGCAACTGCCACCTGGGTGTCGATGGGAGGAGCGACCGTCGGCATCCGGTCCGCGATGGCGCCGGAGTGCGTGTGCTCCACCCCCAGTTCTGCCACTGCTCCCCAAGTTCTGCCGCCGTCCTCCCTTGGTGCGGTCGGGGTGCCGTAACTCGCTGCAAGCAAGTCCATGTCTCGGCGAACGGTTGCCACTCGGCGCAAGCCGACGGCGTGCGCAGTGAATGGGTGGAGGTGTTGTAGCCCAAGGCCGAGGATCAAGATGTGCAGCCGGACCAGCAGCGCGGTGAGGCCCCGCGACCCATCCGCGCGCACGCGACTATTCGATTTCGAAAGCCCGGAGCCCGACATCACCAGTGCAGCACTATTTGTATTTCTTTAGCGGGCGCCACAAATGAGAAAGACAGCCCGCGGCCTTGTGTTGTGCGTTCGATTTTCTTGCGTTGCCCTTTATGTGTGTCGCTCTTGTTGCTTTTACTTGCCAACTCCTTACGCCACGAATACGTGAAGTTCTTGCGTCGTTTCGATACCATAGATAGCACACAAATGAAATCGGATACACCAGAGAAGTCTAGTGGTGCTGGTGGTGAGTTACGCAGCTGTGAAAGAATTATATTAATTTGTATCATCGCGCGATCGCGAAGAAAAAATACCAATGAAACAGTTTGAACTAGTAGCGGGTTCTTTCCTGAAACGGAACGCGAACTCAAGATCGGTACGCACAAGGGACGAACGCAGCTGAAATCGCTGCAGTAGTTGCAGAATCTGCAGATCCGGACTTAACTCGATGCAGAGTCTGTAGATCTCGATGCAAAGAAAACATGCTGAATCAACCACGGGTTTCATGATACGCATACGGGACTCATTCTAGGTGATCAAGATCCATATGGACGAGGGAACAGAGCCGAGCTAGAACTTCTCGATTCTTTTACCAAAAAAAACGCAGATGCTGAACCACGAACAGCACGACACTCATCAGACCTCGCGCGTCCGCGTTCGTTGTTTATTTTGACCACCAAATCTATCAGATGCAATGATCTAGCACCAGAGGCGGACGAACTTCGAGTCTCATCGGAAGATACTTATCAATCTGTATTCCCGTGCGGTAACAAAAGTAGACAAGCAACAACGCACCCGGAGACGAAGCCACAGCTCTAACCACCCTAATATGCCTACTTAGTCCTTGTGCGATAGCGATAGCGGTACCGATAGCGTTAGCGATTCATGATCTTGATCTACTAGTAGTGCTAGTAGTCGTAGTGAAAGAAAACTAGAAATCAACAACACAGTGCATGCGGTAGAGTGACAGCACCTCAGCAGCGATGAGTTTGTGCTCGAGGTACTTTCTTTTATGTTGTATCAATCGCGCATACGCATTTTCAGAAGGTTTCTTGGTTTTCGCAGATGGTGGCGATCATTTATAAATATAGAATTTTTCTATGATAAAGCGCTTGTCTAAGAAGTAGTTCTACTTTCCTTGGCTGGCCTCTATCTAGACCAGAAAAAATGAAATCAATAAGATCATGACACAGACACTGACACAAATCAAATAAAAAAAGTATCGCGAGAAATCGGTAAAAACAACTGCGCCTTACCGGCATTTTCGTATCCAAATGGGAGAACCTGGCGTTGCAGTTGGCTCATGTGATTGGTGATTCTCATTCTTCACGACTAGTAGTAAGCCTCCACGAGGACCGGCCCATGTGATTCTGTTTGTATTTGTTCGACTTTGACGACGACGGCGTCGACATGGAAATAATCGCGCTTCATCCCGATCCCACGAGATCTCCATAAAATCTACTAGTTTTGCCGGTTCGGTCGCCGTCCTGTACCCGTACTACATAAACGTTCTAAAAAATCTACATCCACGACCATCGGCATCGACCCGCATTTTGCCTCTAGACAGCTAGCACCTGAACGACCTGCTCCGAACCTGTGTCGTAGTCTTTCGCCCGAAATTCAAAGGCTGCGCGCTGACTCTTTGTCCTTGGGTGCAGCTCGGCGTGGTGGTCAGAGATGAATGAGAAGGTTTTGGTTTTATTGCTGGCGCGGGTTGTATCTGGACTACCCTCCACACTCCCTCCGACTCCGGCGTCGACGATTGCCAGAAGGAAGAGCCCGGCACAAGCCAGGGTTGTAAAAATCGCGGTCGTGTGGAGGGAAAGCGCGCGATGTTTCCTCAACGCACCCCCACGCTCGAAAGGCAGGAAGTCAACCACCAGCGGACCAATAAAATCCAAGAGCAGCATACTGATTCCGGCAGAAGATGTGGCAATGCAGTCCGCATGTTCTTCTTCTTCGTTCGTCCAACGCCAGAGCCACCTTGTTGAAGCCAGTGCGGAGGCGACGTCGGGCTCAAGAAGTAGATTTTGTTTTTGAAGATGCGGGTCCTCCAGAGTTGGAGAAGTTGTTCCCGGATCAAACACGACGCACTCCTTCTTCACCACGCTGCTCCCCGCGACGGCAAAGAACATGGAGACGAGCAGACCGCTGCCGTAGAGCCCTCGCAGAAAAACCATTTTCGCCGACGTCGGGGCCTTCCCACTTCCTCTTGTCGGAGCACCAGCACTACAACTACTTCCGAGACTTGCGAGCAGCACATGTCGCAAACCGTCCTCCACCGCTTGTCTGCTCGCGGCGAGCAGGAGCATCTTGCCCGCCCACTGCCGCAGCGAAAGTCCCCCCGTCCCATCGTTGGCGTCCTTGGTCAGCAGTGGCAAAATTTCGCCCTCCTCCTCGTCTTCGTCCTCCGGAAGCTGGTCGCGCCCCTCCGTTTGGCTTTGCCTGCTGGCAGTTCCTGATCCCGGTCCTGATCCCGTTCCGCCGTCTGCGTCCTCTCTGTCAGCACAATTAGAATTCGTCGAAGGAGAGCTTCCGTCGCTTCCCGAAGAAGGACTCGGACTGGCCAGACGAAACCCATGATCTTCGTGATTACCACGGTCACCAGGCTGGTCTTCTGGTGCTGGGGTGATGTCAATCGCAAACGGCGGGTGTGAAGAGGACCTGCTTCCCGCGCCGTCCTCCGCCCGTTCCTGCGGCGATAAACTCCGATCACGCAGATGGTCCAGTGCCTTTCCCTGGTTCTTCTCCACCTCGAGTACTTCGCGACGATAGGATCGATAGTATGATCGTCCAGAGTTGATGTTATCAACACCCGCGGCGCCCGCAGCCCCAACACCCGCAGCTCCAGCGTGTGCTGCGAGCTCTACCACTCCGCAGTAAAACTGCAAGACGACGCACCCGCTCAGCGCGAGGCCGAAGAAGCAATAAAACGCGTACAGCTTTGTCGGCAAAGCGTAGTCCGGGCCCTGGATCAGTTCGAAAACGCGCTGCAGCGAAAGCTCGTTCGGATCGTCGGCGGGAGAGAGCCCGTACAGAACCTCCACCTCTGGCTCGTCGTTGATAGAGCCGACAGCTCCATTGACGCGTGGAAGAAACCGAATCCGTTCGACGTAGCTTCGCGCTGCGGCAGAGGTGAGCTCCATTGACAGCGGGGTGGTGGCAGCTTCTTCTGATGTTCCTTCTTCCGTCCTTCGATACAGCAGCTGGTCTTGTGCGTGTCGGAGCAGCAATTCGTCCTCAAAAGCGTTCCGAAACGGGCTGAGGCAGTGCGCCACTATTTCCCCATGCAGGACGAAAATGCCGATGCCAAGCAGCAGGATAAGGCACAGCGAGCCTGGTGAGGGACCCCCGTCTGGAGGACGTCGCCTCTCGACGCCGTCGGGGGAGGTCGTGCTGGTGCCGCTCAGTCCCCCGCCCCTGGCCGCGCGGCCAAAGTAGCCAATCGTCGAGATATTTGATCTTGATGCCGAAGTCCGGGCGAAACTGATCTTTTTCGGCCTGAAGCTGCTCGCGCTCTTTGTTGTCGGTCTTTTCGCAGCAGGAGGAACTAGCAAGTGCGGGGGGCCGGGACTGGGAGGAGGAGGAGCGAGCAAGTGCGGCGCGGGAGGAACGAGTAAGTGAGGACTCATTGTGATTGTTGCTCATGGTTTGGTGGGCAGGTTCATCTGGGGGGCGTGGAGGAAGCTATAACGTGGACGCTATGGCAATGGCAGTCTACCTCTAGCTCTAGTATCGACGGATTGAACTTGAATTCGTTGTTTGCGTACGCGTTGTAAATGTCATCGTGGTCAGGTGCGAAATGAAAGTAAATGTAAAAAGTTAAACGATCTTCGCTGACGAGGAGTGACGTCGCGCCAAACCAAGCACACCCGCTCCTATTCGACACGTTCTCGTAGTCGTAAAGTACCCATAGGCATTGGGATTGGCATAGGCATAGGATACATAGGCCGGCGCTCAAAAGATGAGATCATGAGCGTTTATTTCCCAGCGAGAGCGAGATCATGCTGAGTATAGATCTTTCGTTGTCTTTATCCTTGTTGTTCGACTTCGAGTCTCTAGTATCTAGTCACGCCATCGGCATCGGTTCTGTTGCTTCTCACAGACTTCCTTGGAACTTCATGGAGCCTCCGATTTCCTTCATCTTTTCTTCTCCGCACAGCACCCCCACCAGCCGGAGGCCGAATTCGAGAGCCGTTCCCGGCCCCACACTGGTAATGACGTTGCCGTCAATGACAACACCCACGCTGTTCTGCTCTTCCGCAGGAAGCATTTTTTCGCCCATCATCTCCACGAAGTTCGGCGCAGGATAACAGGTTGCCCTCTCGTTGAGGAGGTTATGGGAGGCAAACACGACAGCGGGGGAGGCACAGATGGCTGCGTTCAGTTTCCTCGCAGACTGCCGGGCTTTGAGAAGGGTGACCTGGGATTGGAAAGAAGTATGGATATCGAGGCTACGCGAGGAAATGCTGTACTAGAGCAGTAGCAGTAGCAGTACAAGAATTACTTACAAAAATATAAAATGAATCTAGCAACATCGGCTGCATCGGAACAATCAGTATCAGTTGCATGCGAAACAAGCAGTAGACAGAGGATGACGAAGATCGAGTGTAGGTACCAGCTCCGCGCACTCCGCAAAATTTGACGCTCCCGGCACCCCTCCCGGCAGTGCGATGCAATCGAACTCAGTGTCTAGGCAATCCGAGAGCAGCTTGTCGCACTTTATTACTGTTCCGCGGGCACATGTCACCTCAAGGGAAGCGGACTTCGACACGGAGGCGACTGTCACGTCCACGCCCGCCCGCCGGAGGGGATTCCAAATTGAGATCGCCTCAAGCTCTTCCGAGCCGTCGGCCAGAGGCACGAGACAGGAGGGCATGATCGCCACGCCGTGGAGGGTGACGTCGAGGTGGTAGTGATGATTGAACTGAAGTGATGTATTACCAACTGATTGGTGATAATTGTGATAATGTTGTCCTTGATGTCTGTCTGTCCTTTCTAGGAAAGGACGACCTAGTAGTAGATGGCGATGACCACCAAGCAGAAAGGCTGCACCCCGGAAATGAATGTGAGTCACTTGTAGTCGTTTGCTCAAGCTAGATTCGAGAACTGAACCACCTTGAGTTTGAGATACTTAGAACCCAAGTCCTTCGCTCGACATCTTTCTCCGTGATCCTTGAGAAGTCGAAAATGAGAGAGAATGCAGATATACTTCGAATGGCGCGATGAAAAGAGTGATCTTGATTTATCACAGCGACAGCCTCAGGCTCAGCCATTCCTGCTGCTGTCTCTTGCTTCGCGAGGACGGGTCGTGGCTGTCGAAGGCGGCACAACATGCAATCTCGTTTGGCCAGCGCTAAATAAGCCTTCTTGGTGGTCTCTCGACCACGAAGTCCCTCAAATTCGTCCCGAAGGAAGTGCAACCTGCCATGCCCATGCTCCGTTCGATGCAATCAACTGTTCCGTGTCGGTTCAATTTCGTACGACGTGTTTCGCAGCCCGCGTGCCGTCGTAGCTGCGGAGGTCGTCGTCCGGGCCAGACACCCAGGGGGCTGCGTCGTTCTCGTTAGATGTGTGCGAAGAACAGTAAGGAACTTGTTTCAACAACAGTTGTTCCTGGTCCTCGTGCGCCAGCAGCCGATCTAGGTCGGTATTCCTCTTGGCAGTCTGGTGACGTACTCGCCTTTTTCCGGGAGTACGATTGCGGGCAGCCCTTTGGCCCTGAGCGCGGGGCCGAACTTCTCTTCGACGTATTCCATCGTCTCGTACATCATGTTCAGACAAGGCACCTCCTGCCACGGACAGCCCGCGAAGTGCCGCGCGAAGTCCCCTCGCTGCCATTCGTACGCCTGCCAGTCCTTCGATGCCGGCGGCACGAACGCATTCAGGTGTCGCTGGTGCACGAAAACAACCTCGGGGGGCAACCTGGTGGAAGTCCAGGGTTTCATTTTTCAAGACATCTTCCGGTGGTGGTGGACGCATTGATTTAAAGAACAGTAATTTATGGATGCGGGAGGTGGAGGATACCAGTACCACTAGATGGAGATGTTACTTTAGAAGCGGACGATCTCGGTTAGCATTAGATAGTTGTTTCATACCTGCACTGGCTGCAGCAGGCGCAGTGCAGCTGGAGCAACTCGTTTTTTAAATTCTTTTAAGCACCAGTTGTAGTACCTGAAGTCGTCGGTGTAGTCCCAGAGGGTCATGTTTACGACCTCCATGAAGAACATGCTTTGGTCCCACGCCGTGGTGAACGGCGACCTTGTCACCCTCTCCAGGTATTCCATGCTCCACACGCTGTTGCGGATCGCGAATACCCCCGTGTTGATCCCCCCGGTGTCCTCCGCGACGATGAAGTTCACCTTACCCGCGCCGTTCTCGATCGTTGCGTCTCGTCGTGCCCCCTCCTCCTTCTTCAATGACGTTATTGAGGAAGATGATGGTGCTCCTGCTGCTTCTCCGAGTAGAGTCTTCGCGTCCTCTTCCTCCGCCTCTCCTCCTGACGAAAGTATCATCTCCGCGCGCACCTCCCGCTGCTGCTGCCGCTCCTGCGCCGGCGACTCCGGCGCGGAGTTCTTTCCCGCGCTTCTTAGCGCTCCGAAGGTCTCGAGCAGGTCGTACACACTCGTGTCGTAGTCCGTGAAGAAGGCGTCACAGTCGATGAAGAACACCCAGTCCGTGTGCGGATTTTTCTCAAAGTGCTGCTGGACCGCGAGAAACTTCGAGTAGTGCGCTTCGACGTCGGGCGGCGTGAGCAGCCGTGTGTGCAGAAAGTACCCGTTCAGCTGCTTGAAGTCCACATACTGCTGATGGTTCTTCGGCGACATCTGCGGGAGGGGCGACTCGAGCACTGTGTTGGACGTGCTGTCGGGCTTGTACACACAAATGGAGAGCACGTCAATCACCGGCTTGCGATCTACTTCCGCCTCGTTCGTCGTAACGGTGCTGTTGTTGAGAGACCACTCCGATTTCCTGTACTCGAGGAGTGCTGGCTCCATCAGGTCCGCCGTGAGCACGCTCAGCCCAAGGGAATAGTCCATCTGCATCCGGGGGTAAAACCGCTGCAGCTCCTTCGGAGGCTTCTCTTGCTTCTGCCGGTATTCCCCCACCACCGTCCACCAGTATTAAACGAGCCGCAACAAAAGCATCCTCATCTGGCTACTTACCGAAAGTAGAAGCCGTCTCAGAAAGCCGCTTGCGTCTGACAGTTGTTTGTTCCTAAGTAAGGCTATTTTTTCAACAAGGGCTCCTGGTGCCCAACCAACGTCAATCAATCCCAACAAGCTCCTCACGATTGAGGCAGCGCCCCCGCTAACTGGCTGCTATTTACAACCCGATAAGTGCGTGGCTGATATCGGAATCGAGGGCGTCGGAGCGCGTGAAAACCATACAAATTCATTGTTATTGTTTTGCTTTTGTTGCTGTAGAAATCGACTCACTTACGTCGAGAAGTGCTGGCCTACAATATGAAAAGCCATCCGTCACCGTCCAAAAATGCTTTTCTTTTTAACAGCGGCTCATTGCGGACAGTTTGAACATGTTTCCAATTTGCAGCAGCACCCTTGCCCGGTTTCTGTGTCCGATCGCAAGCGCGCCGTCCGCCGCTTTTCGTATGATCGTGGTGAGCATCAGCGGGCACTCAAACGCCGAGTACGGGTGGTCGGAGAGCAGTTTGTAGATGCCCGTCATGTAGTGCAGAAAGCTCATGCCCGGCCCGTTGTCCAGGTGCAGTGCCTGCATGGCGTCGGTAGCCTTAAGGGCGAGCTCGTACAGGGAGGGGACAAACTGGGGCCGCGGATAAGGGATGCAGTCATCCTCCAACAGGTGCATAACCGTGTCACCAATGGGCTCCGTCTTAGTCTTCATCCCAAAAACGAAAACCACGCCCGTAGTTGCCGCAAGGTGGCCGCCCACAATCTTCATGATCCAAGCAATGTTGGCTATCTTCGCAGTTTGACTTTGAGCCGCCGTGGCCCGTGGCCGCAGCAATAGCGTGAGCGCCAAGACACAGACAGGCACGACCCTCATCATAGCAAAGCCACGCGTGCGTTGTACTCGAGCCCGAGCGGCCATTTTTATTGCTTATATTGATTTAGAATTGCTCCAAGGCACATACTAAACCGAAGAGAGCACGAGCAGAGCCCTCCCAATATTTTCTACTCTCTGGTCGATATTCCTTGGTCTACCACCCGTGGCTGCCCGAAGAAACAGAGGCACGAATGGACTTCGACGAGAGAACAGGCAGCAGTGATCACAATCGCGTCGCAAGAACATATGCCATTGATGAATAATGATCGATCGGGTTGGTCACCGTCTTAAAAAAAATAATGGCCTGTGCAGGTTTTCAAGAAAGTATGCGATGTTGTGACTACCTGAAATATGTGCATAATAAAAAGGAGCTGCTATTATAATGCTTCTATGTATACCCATTTCAATTCCAAAATTTTCTTTGCCAGCCCTAGCTATCAGTTTAAAAATTAAATCTATCTCTGAGAGTTAGACTTAGACTCAATCAGTCAATAAGTCAGTCAGTCACGGATGAGTGAGAGTGGATTGATTCATTATACGACAGTGAGCGAGAGGTCACCTTCACTGTGAACGCGGACAACGCGGCTAGGATGGAAGGAACCGACAAAAGTTGGGCGCGACAGGCAGCTTTAGAATGGAGCTGTTACTAGTGAACCTGTCTAATTGATAGATTGTAGAAATCGAGGCGATCATGGGTAAGATCCGACTTAAAAGATAAGTCCTTCGGCGAGTGAGTGAGGGGATGCATGGATGAATTTTACCGCCCCTCTCGTGAATTTTGAATTTAAGTCGTAACTGTAACTTTGTCAATCGTACTCGTGGACGCTGCCGCTGCGTATCTATCTCTCTCATACTCATAAAGATACACTAATATTAGGGCCTGGGCCACACCCACATCGACATCACTTGAATCCCGTAGTCCATCACCAGAATTTCTCCTAGCGCTTTGACTGCTTGTGTTTCTCGTTCGTCGTGGCCATTACCGTTGCCCTCGGCCTCGCCAGGAAAAGATACCACCTTTCCGTTCGTCAATATGGCCAAGTCTGTGTTTGTCATATTTTCCATCACCCGCTTTTCATTCGCCGCCACAAAAGCAGGCATAGCTTTCCCGATAAGAACTGCGTCGTGCAATTCCACCGTGCTCCACCGAGCGTTGCCGGTTTTTGTAAGGCGGAAAAACGGCCGCACTGGAGTCGCCGCAGCCTCTAACGCGCGCTGGGCCTGCTGGAGGTCGACAATCTTCACGACTCGGGTCACCAGCAGCACACTGAGCGCTGCCACGAGCCGGCAGTAGCGGTGCGCCGCGACCACGAGCGCTGTGTCCTGAAACAAATCCTCGCGAAACACAGCACGCAATCCTCCTGGAGGTCGAGCGGGGTAGTTGTTCCGAGAGCGGGGGGGTGGTTCCAGGCTGAACTCCTCCTCGAGCGGGGTAGTTCCAAGCTGTCGGAAAGCCCCCGTGACCGACTCGAGCGTTCTTTTAGACAGCACTTGCGTTTGCAAGTGGGTCACCGCGCGCATGGTTAGCGCGAGGCGGGGGCCACGATTGCCGTTGCCCCCCTCCGAAACCGTGTCCACAAGCTTCCACACCTCTGCGGAACGCAGCTCCTGCGCTGCAAGCGGCTGCAGGTCTGTTTGTTCTTGTTGGTGACTGAGACCGAGCCCAGCAGTAGAGTAGAGGGAGCCCGTGCCTGAAGCGGAAGAACTACCCGGCAGAAAGGGAAATAAACCTTTCGGTTCCACCGCCAGCATCGGGGGCATATGTAAGTGAGCATCAGAAGGTAGGCTGCTGGACAAACCGAAACCACGCTGCGGCAGCGGCGGCAGCATCTCCGCGTCATCTCCCGAACAAATCATGAGCGTCACGTCGGCGTATGGAGCTCGCCCCAAAGATGTTGAACCGTCGCTCATGCTCATCTCGACCCCCCCGCTACTCATCGTTTCCGCCCCCTGCCCCTTCATGTTGCCAGATCCCACCGTCTCCTCCAGCATGCCGGGTACCGTGTTCCTGAGGTCACCGCTGGCGCTGGCGCCGTCCGCACACGGCGCTGCTGGTCGTGTTCTTCTTCTTCTTGTGCAACTTGGCGCGCCTCCTCCGAAGACGATACAACGCGGCAGGCGAATTATATTATCAAGCGAAGGCATCCTGCTGCTCTCCTGGTCGGGGACATAACGACTGTTGTCGATGTCGACCGGGGCCGGCTTGTACACCAAAATCTTCGTCAGCGTCCGGCCACTGCTCGTGCCCCAGACCCCCGAGCGATTCAGCGGTCCTATCCACGCGGCACCCTCTGGCGTCCCCGGAACGGACCCTGTCGCAACTACCGGAATGGAACCCGTTTCACGAAGCATCTGCTGTAAGGAATCGCGAAGTTTGTGCAGTCCCCCGGCGGAAACGCTCCGCACACTGTTTACCTCGTACTCGTCAAACTCCTCGTCGTTCTTCTGCAAGACCAAAGACGCGATCCAGATTGAACGGTTCTCCTGCTGGCCAAAAAGGTCTCGCAACATTTGATCGAAAGTCCCTTCGGAGAGCCAGCCGCGTGCGGACGTCCGAGGAGCCGCATGTGCGAAAAGGAAAAACGGCTCCTGATTATATCCCGTGCCGGAGAAGCCCGAAAAGAGCTGCAACGCAGTCGCGACGAGCATAAGCGCTATGTTCCGAGATGAAGCTGCTGTCATTTTGTTTCGTATTCGTGCGTACAAAAAAATTAAATAAATAGAAATAGTAAGAAAATAATATTCAATTTCAATAATTCTGACAGTAGGAGTCGGACGAATCGAAGACGAGGAGTAGGAGTTGTAGGTGTAGTAGGCGTAAGCTCTAGCTAGTCCTAGTGTAGTAGTAAGTGAAGAGCGCAGCCGCAGAAGTGTGTAGCGGATTCTTGGTGTGCAGAGATGCCTTAGCGTGCCTCCGAAGGGGAAATTTTGCGTTTTCCTTGTGTGCGGGCGAGTAGTGGTTGCTTTCGAATTCGATGGTGACGGTGAGTGTTGTAAGTTGTCAGTCCAGCTTCTCTATCTTCTGCTTTTTCTACTAACTTCGGTCTGCTTGCACTTGCAGTTGCAAAATCGAAAAGCGACCTGTCTGAATCTGTATACTATAGTGAATTCCTTGAGCATGAACTGAGGAAGTGGAAATTCCCGATCATCCCATGCATCGGCGAGCTGACCTCGACAGCCCACAACACTCAATTCCAACTCAAAAAGCGCGTAGATCTTGATCTTGTTTCTACTCACTGATACTGTGTCTTTTTTTCATAAATATGAGTTTCTTGATGTTGATCACCGAGGTTCTCGATCGGCCATTTCTTTCTTTGGAGCGCGAAAATCAAAATAGAAGTAGGATCCTCGTCTGATACAACTGATTCATCTGATTTCGATTTCTTGTTGGATCTGGTAAACAAACGACCATTAATCGAGTTCGTCGCAGACGCAGACGCAGAAGAACTCGAGCATCAAACACGAGTCACCTCCTTGCTTCTCCAAGGTCTTTATTTTTCAGCGACGCGATCGACGGGCAAGTAGAATTTGCGTGTGCTTCTGCAAAGAACTTGCTGAGCGTCATAGTACATGCATTAGCTTCAACTTCTTCACAGAAACAGAAGCTTCAGCTTCTCGGAGCAGCCCGATAAAGCGCGAACCCAATCGCATCTGCATAGCTGGACGTGGACGGTCGCACTCGATATAATTATTTTCTGTTGATGAAAAATCTTTTTTGATAAAAGATCAGATCCAGCTGTGCAACCGGAGCAGGAGCATGCCAGTGCCGTAGAGTTCCCACAGCTTGGCCCACTTTCCGATCGCGCGAGGGCTTTTCAGCACTTGCCTCAGGTATTGCACCAGCTCGGAGTACGCCGCGGCACTGGAGTTTGGCAACTGCAGCAACTTGTCGCGAAACTTCACGTACGAAACTCCATTTCTCTTCAAAGACATACGCAGATCCTCGATGTCCACCTCGTTGATGTCGCTCAAGACGGCCTAGCAAGAGTCAGTTGATGTATGATGAAAAGTTCGATGACGAATGGATGTTGAAGAAGATTCTGAAGGATAAAGTATTTGTTGCCAGCTACGTAAGTAGGTAGATCTAGATGAACACTGGAGGCGTTGTAAAAGAATCCAGTAAGAATTCGCAAATGCGAATGCGTCTAGAGATTTAGCACGATGAAGAAAAGGAGACTTCGAGGATGATGTTGAGGGGACATTACAGAGCAGATGAAGCGCCAACATGTATTATACCTCGATGCCCTCCGCGCCCGAACCGGCGCTTTGACCGTCTTGTTCTTCCAATACCGTTACACTTGACGCTCCGTTTGCTTGCCCTCCCACTTCCGAATCCACTTGCAGTCCCGCGAGCGCAAGGAGGTCTAAAAATCTCGGCGGCCTGCCCCCAAAGTGCTGCATCAGGAGGGAGATGTCTTCTGGCGCAACGTTGCATCCGACTTTTTCAAACAGCGCGAGCAGCTCGCTGTGCGCCAATCGTCCGTCCTGGTCACCGTCCGCGCGTTTCAACAGGTTCAAGATACCAATACCTGGTGAAGTGGAAGCAGTGAAGATGAAGGCAGAGCTCCATCAGAATAAAGGCGAGGGAAACGAGGACGGATTCGCAGCGCCACCGGTGGACCCGGAATTATATAATAAAGTATTATAAGTATGTTGAAGAAATATCGAGTCAAATCGACGAGTGTGCCGATCAGTGATTTTCGGTGCAAGAGCAAGCGCACGACGCCCGCGGCTATGTTGCTGCACAGCAAAAAAAAAATGCAGCTTCTATAGTAAACTAATAGTACAGTGGCTTCGGCTTCCGCTTCTAAAAAATTTTTTTACCTGCTGCGCTCGCGCCGGGGCCTCCGGCGCCTTCTCCAACCCCGCCAGCTCCGGGTGGCAGTGCGACTGGAGCCACCCGGAGCTGGTACGCGGAGTGGCGGTTGGAGAAGGGGAGCACTGGTACGCGGAGCTGGGGTTGGAGGGCTCTCCCTGGCCTCTCCGCGGCCCTCTCCCGGACCCCTCCCGAGGCCTCTCCCTCGCCTCTCCGGGGCCCTCTTCTAGACTCCTCACGAAGCCTCTCCCGGACCCCTCTCGAGGCCTCTCTCAAGCCTTTCCGGGGACCTTTACTAGATTTGTCATGCTGACGTCCCCCCGACCTCGTTCGA
>RXOD01005512.1:0-13673 GCA_005223375.1 Amoebophrya sp. AT5.2 | reverse complement strand
TCAAGCGGTCTTTGAAGGTGCTCCTTCGGGGGCGCGCTACGCGCGCCCGAAAGATTGCAGCTGCTCCCGAATTGGCCCCAGGAGGTGCTGCGACTACGCTGCGCACATTTCTCGCGCGTCGTAGCGTGCAGCAGCAGCAGTGTGCCTTTTCCGTTTCCTTGCGCGGCGTACGGGCCTACCGCAAGCTGGTCGCAGTAAAATCAGCCGGGGCTCGGGATTGGCCTCTCGTGCGAGTCGAGGCGGATCGTGGGCACGAGCTCGGCCGCCGACAGCGGCCCCCCTCCTAAGAAACGGCCCCGCCGCCATGCCTGGTGCCCCCCCCTCCCCGTTTCCCTGGAAACGGTCCGGGAATTGTTGGCCGCTTTCTTAATACAAAGTCTCTGTACCACTTTGGTTTTCATCGATTGATACCAAAGCTGGTCTCCATAGTCGTTACTGAGCACCTTCAAAGATCGCTTGATGTCCTGTACCACGGAGGTGTCGAACTCCAGCGACTTCGGCAGTGGTTTCGGCCCCATGCTACCGTCGTCCTCGTCTAACCCTAACCCACCTCCAGGCCGGGAATTATGGGGCTTTCCGCTTCTGGGCTTCTGGGACTCGAGCTGCTGGGGCTTCCGCCGGTCGATTACGGGCTTGCGAGAGCCGCCGGGCTGGGCGACAACAGATGTCAGTGACAAAAAGAGCAGGAGGAGGGGCCGCCGCCACCAGCGAGGATCATACCTCAGAGTCACACTCATAGTGGTGTCGCCCGACGTGCTGCTCGTCCTCATCTCGTCCGAGACAAAGGCTGCGACTGGGACAAAAACAAAAACATGTGCCGACAATTGTCTGTCTCTCTGATAAAGTAGAGGACGCAGTATCTACTACACTCCCCTATCGTCCACCGGAAGCGCGTGCATGATCCTCCATCCATCCTGATCATCCGCATCTGCCGCATTGGCAAAGAAGTATGCCAGCCTGTGAAGTATGCCAGTCTGTGCCCGGGCTTGCCGAGTGAGCACACCCTGCAAAGCGAAAGCTCGCGCCCTGTGACCTAGACCTTCCGCTCATCAACATGATACGTATATTTGTGTTGCGCTGTCGCTGTACTGAGAGAGTAGCTGTTGCTGTAGTCGTTTGCATTCAAAAAAAGCAATCTCTTCCTGAGTCAGTCTTCACACCAGAATTCACTTTTTCTTTCCCGGGCCCATGATTTTCATCATCTTCATTTTGAACACCAGCGTCGCGTCCGGCGGGATCGTCGCCCCCGCGCCCGCCTTGCCGTACGCTAATTCCGCGGGAATGTACATTTCCCACTCGTCGCCCTCCACCATCAGCTGCATCGCTTCGGTCCACCCCGGAATCACCTGGTTGGGCGCAAACGTGGTCGGCGTCCCCCTGTCGTACGAACTGTCGAACTTGTGGCCGTTTAGCAGTCGACCCTCATAATGACACGAGCACGGCGTCGACCAAAGCGGAGACTCAAGCCCGGAACCGGCGGAGAGCACCTTTGATATTGATTGGTATTGTTTTCATGGGGTGGATCTAAGCTCTTGATTCTAACCCCTGTAGACCCCTTTTTTTTCCTCTCTGGCCCAAGCTGCGTCTGCGCGGCTTTTTTTGCTTCGAAAATCGATGACCGTCGCACAATAGGTAAACACGTCCCCCTCTTAGGCTTTCGATCGGCATCATGTACCTTGTACTGCAGGCCACTGGGCAGGGTGACTACGCCCTCGTTTTTCCCGTTCTCTTCGAGGAATTGCTGTCCCTTCTGTCCCTCCTCCGTGAGTCCGTGCTTCAGTCCAAGGAACGCCAGCGCACTCCCGACCACGTTGGCGCGCGCCGGAGCAGACTGGCGGAAGCAGTAGGCTCCAGGGCCAGCCGACCTCGTCTGCAGCAACCCAGCGGAAGCTCCTTTTGACGTAAGCTGCCGCGAACACGCGGCGCGGTTCGGAAACGACCTCGAAAGCACGGCACTGGCACGAGAACCCTGCATGATGTTCGTTGCCCTTCGATGAAACTGAAAAAAGAAGTGCCAAATCGATTGATAAAAGTAAGTACCACCTGGATGAAGGCACTCAATCGGTGAAAGACGCACTTGAACGAAGCAGTCCTGAGATCTTGAAGAAAGCATCGAGCACTGTGCCGAGAAAAAACACACACACACTTCGCGCAGTAACACGACACGAGGAACATCCTACCGACAGAAGGTGGAATAGCAGGTTGCAAGTTTGCAAGCCCGGTGACGGTGATCGAGATTTGCATATACCTGAAAAGCATTTTTGGCATCATGTAGTTTAACAATGTTGCCACCGCGATTCTTAGATCATGTCAGTGCCGCAACACATTCCATTTCTAGAGTTCGGCTTTCGACTAATGTAGTTTCGTGAGTGGACAATTTGACGGACGCTCGACCAGTCACACTTAGCCAGCTTCTTCGGCTCTGCTTCGGACCCGCTCCCGGACTGGCGGGGCAGGTCCGGGAAATAGCCACTGCCCGCTCCCGCACCCGCTCCGCCACAGCGTCGCCGCAATATTTTTTCTCCATCGATCCACATCACGCAACAACGAGCACCTCCTCTTTGCCAGTCCCGCGGTCGCCCTCTCGTGCTGCGTAGTTCTCGAGCGAACCCCTTCTACTTCGGCGACCACTTCTTCGGGCGCCTTTACTCTGAGCGGCATTTGGCAACGTGCACGCGGCCGGGTCCCTCCTCTCGCGACTGCTCGTTCGCTCCGCTGCGGCTATCGGCAACTCGGCGGTTTGCTCCGGCCCTCCAGACGTTCCCGACGCGAAGATGACACTGCTTGTACTTGTCTCCCTCACATCGTTCGGAATCGCGTGTCCACTTATCTCCGTTGCCGCAGCAGGTTCTTTCCCCTTTCCCCTCCCCTTGCTTCTCCGGTGCACCATCAATACGTCTAGATGAATGTCCTTGTCCGCGTCCACCCTATGGTGTCCATGGCCTAACTCCATGTCTTCCGCCAGAAAGTCCGACATGGACATCATCGGGCGGTCTCGAGGTATTGTCGGCCGCGATTGGCGCTCCGTCGGTCGTATTTCCGATCGCCGGTCTTGTCGCGAAGAACGAAGATCGCCACTACGGCCGACGATACCCTCCCCATCCTGGTTTCTGGTTTGTTGCTCTGGCTCTTGCTGCTGCCTCTCCTCCTCCTCCTCCTGGCTGCCACGGATCAGACGCACCAGAGAAGCGATGGCAATCGCGGTCAGCATCTTGCGTGTGATAGTGATAGTGATTGTGGCTGTGAATCATAACTGCTATACAAAACGTGAGCTGGCCAGGGCGATCGCAATCCTCTACGGCCACCTTAGGGGATACATTTTGAGCAGCTCTCGTCCTCCTGCATAGCAATTCGAAAAGGTGTACAACACACGACGTCTGACAAGGCAACACCAGGGGGAATCGGTCGATTCATTGTCGGACAACTTTCCAATTTTTCCACATCGACTGCTCCAGAGGACACGAGGACATCTTCACATGGATTCGTTAAGATGTCTGTTGCCACAGGGGACAGAGGACACTTACCTTCATAAGCAAATCGCGAATTGAGGTAAGCGAGCAAACCGATTTGGGCTTGAGAGTAGACAGACAGACAGTGAGTCATACATCAATATCAATCGATCATGGCAGTACGTCTGACTTCGATCATAGCACCAGAGAACACCCGTTACTCTCGCCACAAAAATACGACTAAAATTATATTCGCTCGCGCTTATTCAATGTCCCAACACTTTCTCGCATCAACAGCTGCTGGCGTACGTTCTAAAAAGAAATACTCGCGGCAGTCGAGAAGAAGAAAGATCCTCGCAGCAGTCGATTTCTTGCAAGGTTCTAAATAATCCCTTTCTCACACCGGCCCGAAGTGTCGGTCGAACTGTGCGCGGAACTTTTGCCGCACTTTTTTGCAACTGCACAGCGAGTCGAAGATTTCGTACACGGAGTGGTCGGTCATCTGCACCGACTCGTCCGGCGGGTTCACGATCTTTTTTGCCAGCGGCCACAGCCGCCGCAGCCAGCTGGGTGTTTCCGCGAAGATCGCCTTCAGGTGCGTCATGGGGAAGAACTCGGTCAACGGCAGCGCCGCCTCCGCGATCTCCTTGTGGCACAGCGCCTCCTTAAAGATCTCGGTGACCAGAAAGTCCTTCATGTTGAAAATCACGTAGCAACCCGGGCACTTCAACTTCTTCAATTCAGCGTTCCGCTGCAGGAACCAGTGGAGGCAGGCGTCCTTTTAGAGGGTGAAAAACCTTCAGATCCGATATGCTTCAGGTGTCTAGGTTTAGCCGTTAACGCTTTACCGGATCCCGTATATGAGATGGCACTGCCATGGAGGTCACTCATCATCCAGCAATAGGTGGCTGATAAGGCTCCACTCGGGCGCACTTGGTCCTCTCCGTTAAACCGACACCAGTAGCCAGGGACTCGCTGGCGCCGTATGGCTGCAAAGTCACCTGGGGCGGGAAATACCAGCACACAAATCGAACCATCGAGACAGGAGGCCGCAGTCGTCTCGGTTGGCCATGCGCATACGTAAGAACTCCCTGAAGAAACCTAGTCCCTGAAGGGCAGAGCTACGCCAATCACATTAGCAAACCTGAACCTGGGCCCAAACGCAAACCTGAGTTTATTCAACCCTTAATTCTTGATTTCCTTCCGCGAGTACTTGTTCAGGCAGGCGCGGCTCTGGATGTAACGGCAGTCCCAGGCTTCGATCGCGAACCCGTCGTCCGCCACCCAAGGCCCGGTATCAACGAGTAGCGGTTGCATGCCGATCGTGGGTGTCCACTTTTCCACCAGCAGATGTTTCAAGGTTTCCAGCCCCCTTTTGCTCACCGGATTCTCCTCATTTTTGTCTGCGTTTTTGCAGCTAGTGCTCCCGACCAGAAAGGGGTGGAGGAAGTGCTTGCGCCAGAACACCTGCTGCTTTAGCAGCTGGAAGAGGACGCGGGAGGGATCACTTGTTACGTCCGGGTCCGGACACTGGTAGCAGTACCGCAACAGACAGAGCTCGAGACTGCCATACACGTCCAAGATATGGGTCTGCAGGTCGGCAGCGGTGAGGCGAAACGTCCCGGGAACCACGGGAAGGGCGTCGCAGATCACTTCGGTAGCATCTTCCCGGACAGCGGGGGGGCGAAAGTGTGATCCGATGGTAACCAAATGATCCGATGGCTCCACGTGGTCCACTTCTTCTGCTACCAGCTGCAGGGCACCGGCGATCCGCATCACGTCGGCGCGCTTTAGCAAGAGCATGTCGCGATGGTGCTTCTCGAGAAACACAGCGGCGCGCAGCCGCCGTTCGACTTCTGCATCAGGGCCGTAGGAACCGCTGTTCGACACCTCTCCGGAGAGGCACGGCACCCGCAGACACGGAACAATCTGGTCCTGGCCAGATTTCTCGTTGTTCCGCTGCTGCTGCCGCCTTGCGATTTTTGGGGCACTGGTGGATTCGACATGCTCCACGTCGGAGGCCGCCAGCTCCACTTCGACTTCGACATGCCCTGTTTTTGGTGCACAAAGAGCTCGGACTGACGACGCTTCGGACGAAACCGATCTGCTCCGATAGTTAGAAGTACTGCGGCTCCGCGATCCGAGGCTGCGATCACTGCGCGTGCTGCTACAACTGCTGAACGAAGGACTCGGTCGATTTCTTCGTTCAGCAGCTGCCGAAGTCCCTCGCTCAGCAGACCGCCGAAACACGTTTCTGCTTCTCGCCGCCTCTTTCATCTTGCTGGCGTCGACCCGCGATTCGGATTCCCTCTCCGCCCGTTCAGCCGAAATCGAAAGCAACTCGCCCGCAAGCAGGGAACCGCAAACCGCGCAGCCGAGAACAGACAGAAGCACGGACACCACGCAAATATTCTCGCCGAAAACAGCTGGCCACGAAGCAAAGCCTTCGCTGCTGTTGCTGGCTGCCGGGTCGTCGCTCTCTCTACTAACGTCATCCGCACCTTTTTCAACAAGCGACGCATTCTCGGCCACAGCTCGCGCCACCACTCTCTGCATCATCGCCTGCGCGGCCTGCTCATCGTTGGTGCTGGTGCCGCTTTGGTCGGTATCCCTACTGGTGAAGAGCAGCAGGAAGAGCGATGGTAGCCACCGATGGGCCCACGACGGCGGGCCTCCTGAATAGACGTCCTGCATCTGTCCGGATGCTTCCTCGTTTTCTGGCGGCGCTGTTCCCTTGCTTGTGTTGGGGACGACAGCGCCCGCTTCTGCCGATTCGGCGACCGCGGAACGGACAGCTTCTGTTACAACTGCTTCACCCGCACTACCAAGCTGCCTGCTCTCCGGACGAATGACAAACTGCCACCACTGCCACCTCTCTAGGTCCAGGTAACCGTCGTGCCGCCGCTCGGCGGCGGTGTAGGTTCCGACGGCGTCTAGGAATTGCAAGAGCGACTTCCGGTCCCACGCCTCAGGGGGGCCATCCTCGAATAAAGTGTCCTCCGCACGCAGCCGCTCCTGTAAGCGGTACACGGAGCCGGGGTCTACGCGGCGCAGGAGCGCGCTTGTAAGCTTCGTTTGCTCTGCCTCAGCCGATAGCAGGAACCAGGGCACGGAGAACACGGCGTTGAGCAGGAAGCCCAGAAACGCAATCGAAAACAGCACGGCCCTTGTTGATGAGCGCGCCGGTGCCCAGAGAAGGCAGCACGGTATGACGACGAAGAAGGGCAGGAGGCTGGTGTACAAGTGCGTCACCGGAGACAAGTACAACTCGGACTGCCGAGCTGGCAGCTTCCACGATCGGGCAGCAGGCAACTCTTCTGCAGCCGCCTCCAGCAACACTCCCAATTTCACCTCGTGCACGTTCGACTGAACACCTGCCTGTCGCGCCGCCAAGAACCCGCACACAAACACCACAAGCGCGACACGATTCGGTTCACCGCTCAAGTTCTCTGCGTTTGCATCTCGTCGACGTAGCCAGTCCCTCTCAAGTATCGTCTTCGTCACGTGGGCGCGACCGCTGGGTGTAGCAGTGGTCTCTGCATCGCTATCGCTGCGAAGTAGTGCAGCGACCGAGTTATTCTTATCCGATGGAAGCTCAGAGCTTGTGGACGCCGTTCTGACGCGGGCGCCCTGCCACTGGAACGGATCATAAAACGAATTCACATCGAAGTCGTTGTACTCGCCAGTGCTACTTCGTCCGTCCACCGCGTCCGACGCGAGCGAGAAGAAGGTTGAATCCACAGATGCGCGGTCTCCGACACCGTGAGACCCCGCCGAAAGCGTTACACCACGGTTTTCATGAGTCATGACGTCTGGGTCCTCGTCGTACTCATCGCAGGTCAGTCGTAGCGCGGAAAGATTGCGGCCACGGTGCACATTGCGTGGCTTCGCACGAGAATGTGAATCGTCGATGAGGCTCCTCTTTTCTTGTCCGTGTGTTGCCGTCTGACAAAAGAATGCGTGCATACATCTGCTTGCCGGTACCAGAGCAGGTAACCCCAGAAATACAACCGTGGCAGGCCATTTCAAGCTTCCATGCTGGTTTCGCAGGAATATGCGATCGAAAAACACAGCCACAAACATCTCCCAAATAGCAAAGACGAGCATAGCACCAACGCGTATCTTTGACGGCTGGTCCGTGTCGAAACGATTCCGCCAGGTTGCGCATACTTGAGTGCAGACCACTGCAAGAAGCAATGCAAATATCTGGGCCAGTACTGCAGTACTTTGGAACGTGTCGGTTGTCGGAGGATGCGGTCCGGCGATATGGAAGAATACACCAAGCTGCGAAGCCAGGAGCTGCAATTGTATGCAATCCGCAAGCATCGGCATATTGACATTTGGCACTCACTGCAGATACGTTAGCATCAGGGTATTCTATCCGATCTCGTAAGGCGCACGAATCGAACTGTCCAGCACAAGGAAGTCCATCAGTGGAATTACTCATCTAGTTGATTTTGACATCATCACGCACGCACGACATTGATCACAGCCTTTTGTTTTTTACATTTTCCGACGGATACGAGCGCCAATCACGAGTTTGGAAAAAGACAAATACTTCGAGGAGACTGGCACGAGTCGAACATCAAGATTCAAACTACGAGAAAGAGTCCTAAAGGACGCCCAGAACCTTTTTCATGATGTAATCGAAAATCACGCGAATGGAGTTGGAACCACAACGCGCTGAATCGCAAAACTACTTCGCATTCCGTTCGGGAGAGACTGCGTCTCCAGCACACGTACTAGCGGATCAGATTTGCAGTTCGAAGTCATCAATAATTTGGGTAAACTCTGCAACTGTTCCCAGGAGTGTTTACTTGTAGAAGGAGCGGACCTTCGCCAACAGAGCCTTTCCCTGCGCCGACTTTCCACCGCACGGGCAGAAGCCCTTGATTCCGAGGGCCTTGCGGGCCTTGGACATGGCCGCACCCCACGCGGCGATCTTCTTGGCTCCCTTGCTCTTCTTGGAAGCCGCCGAGCGCTTCGCGGACACGATCTTGCCCGCCTTGTTCTTCTTCAGGTCGGACTTCTTCAGGCCGCCGGAGGTCTTCAGCTTGGTTCCCTTGAACACGGAGACCTTTGCGCGCTTGCCCTTGGCGATGACGGATTTCTTCATGGCCTGGTGTGTGGTGTAGTTGTGTGGAAAATCGAAAACAAGTAGCTAATTGGTGCCAAGACTCCGATTTAGAATGTTGTTCGCGACAAACTATATTATTTGCGCGAACGATAAAGCTGACGCGACCGATTTCTAAGCTTTACCATCTTCTTCATGCCCATCTTCATGGCCATGGACATCTTCATCTTCATGGACATCTTCATGGCCATCTTCATGGCCATGGACATCTTCATCATCTTCGCCATTTTGTTGGGGTGTCCTTTTTTCCTTCTGCTAGATGGTTGAAGGTGTTGATGTATTGAATGACTTCGATGGTTTTCTGGATTCCACCAGCGTGTCGGTTTTGCTTTTCGCTTCAGACGGTCTTAGTTTTCTAAATTTATCGCGCAGCGAGCTCGCGGCTTCGTCTCTCGTCTTCATGCTCTTGGGAACATCGCGGCCAAAGAAAACCATTTGCGCACGCCGGACTTCTTGGAGCAGATGAAGGAGTTTTTTCGTGTTTTTCATGGAGCAGAGCCGTCGAAAATCTAAAGACGCAACGAAAGCTGGAGTAATAATACAAACTCCAAGTGGGTCGGAAGAGCAGCATGCGCCCAGTAGTCGAATTGTTACGTACGCGACCAGGTAATCCTTACCGTGCTCACGCGCTTTCGTTATCGTGTTAGCTCTAAGATGAGGAAGTCGTCATGTGTCAAACTCAGGACGGCTTTTTCTGTGCAACCAGGTAGACGCTCGTCGCTTCACCGCCGCAAAAGACGTTCGCACTTATGCGTTTAGACTGAGCGCTGCGTGGCCGGAAAACGGACAATGGACGGCACACCGGTGGGTTCCGCACTGTGTGCTGGCGCCGCTCTCTACCCAAACCACCAATCAACCGTGTCTCTTTGGACTACTTTTCTCCTTCAGGGTGGCGCCTTTCGGGCTGCTGAAGTGTCGCGCGCCCGAGATCTTTGCATCGTCCTTGCGAACGATGCCAGCGACCCTAGAGCGCCTTCCGAATCCGCGCTTTGATGGTTCCTGGCTTTTTCTCATTCCCGGCTCATGCGGACCGTTTCCGCACTGCTTCAGCACCTGTGAAGGTGAGGAATTGAACTCCCAGTCGCAAAAACGCGGCAACAAAAAAAACCGGGAAACACGTCACGCAACGAAACAATTGACAGTCAACGAGAAAAACGCAAGCACATTGCAGGTACCGATGGTCCTCGCACAATACACGGCGCGGCGTCGGCAGCGTCTGGCTTGCCACCGGCTGCATCTGTAGGACCTCCTCCTGCTGCTGCCGCCTCCCGGGCGCTATTGGCGTCGTTTTCCGCTGCCGCCACCCCTAGCACCGCGGCCGCTTCCTTCAAATAGACACCGTCTTTTTCGCTCGCATCCAGCTGCCTGAAGAAGGCTTCGTCCGGGTGCCGCATTCTCTCTGGGTAACGCCCCAGCAACGGAAGGGTGGCAGACACATTCGACTTGTACTCCTCGAGCCGGATCAGATCGTCGGTGGTAACAGGATCCAAGGACGTGAGGATGCGTTGGAACGCAGGCGTCGGCTCGGACTCAACTACGTGAAACCTCGTATCAGAGCCAAGAAAAGCGTTGCGGTACTTGTGCAGCTGCATCTCCAGAGTCGGATTCAACGCACTAAACTCGTACTCCGCGTCCCGGATCGCGTTCTCCGGACACTGGTGTGAGAAAGTGGCGTGGGAAAGTGAACGGCAACCACGCTGGTGCTGGATGAATACGAAGACGAGACTTCGGATGGCTAGGGTTAGGTTTGCAAGAAATTGAATCAATGCAAGAGAGATCGTGTAAAAAAAAATGCACGTCGTGACGTGTGCTGCCCCCGGAAAGGTGATAAAACAGCTACTGGCAGTTTTCAAGCCGCAACGGAAATACCAGCCGAGTGTCTCGCTCTCGTTTCGGCAGCGAGTAATCCTTGTCGTGGACGAGCGGATGGCCGATCGCGCGCATGTGCACCCGAATCTGGTGGGTCCGCCCTGTCAGGATGCGGCAGTGCACGAGCGAGTAGTAGCGGTCCTTGCACGTAAACTGCTGCAGGACTTCGTAGTGCGTGCCGGCCGTGTACTCCCCAAACCAGCCCCCACCGCGCCGGCTACTCAACTGTTGTTATTGATTCGACGGTCGAGAAGCCTTCTGGTAAGGTTGGACGACTATTAGCAGAACTTAGACATACTATGGCATACACTCAGTCCTTACACAAACTTATGTGCACGGAGGATCGCCCGCCTTTCTTATGTCTCCGCAGCGAAACATTTATTGTACGGAGCTACGTCGGAGAGTGGTGAGTACCATCCTGCTGAGAGCCGCCCAGTCGGCGGCCGTGCGGACACAGCCGGTCTGCTTTCGCTCCAGGTTTACCACGTACGACTTTCCCTCGGGGTCCTGCTCCCACTCGCGCATTCTACAGTCCGGCCTTGCCATGTCCTTCTGCGCCAGCGCGTCGATCGGATAGGTAATGCATCCGTGGAGCCGCTCTTCGGAAAAGCCCCCGTGGACGAGGCAGACGTAAGACTTGCACATCCGGGCCATCTCGATGTTGAAGGAGGCGAACTCGCGACCGGCCAAAGTTTTCGCATACATCAAAGGACCAGCGGTGGGCTGGTCGTACCTTGGCGAGCCATTGGAGCGGAAGGTTTTGAATTTAGTTTTCGATTTTTTTTTCTGCAAATATATTCGGTTCTTTGCTCCACGATCGTGGGAATTCTCCGCCCAGCAGTGGGAATTCTCCATCTCCAATCCAAAAACCTATAATTCTCTACCTATGGCACATCCCGCACTGCCACGTTGGGTTTTGGCACGCCCTCCATTCTGGATGGTTCACGACCACCCATTCGCTCAAGAATATCCCGCTGCCGGGTAGAGCCATCCCCTTTCCCAGCGGCGGGCGGCCCTCGAGGTGGGGATTCATGCCCCAGTGCAGGTATATGAAGTCGGACAGCATCCACCGCTGAAACTTCGGCACCTGCCGCAGCATCTGTCGCGCGATGACCTTGAAGTCAAGCTGCCGGATCAGGTCCTCAATCGAGCTCTGCATCTCTGCCTCGAACCGCGCGTTTTCGTCAGCGCTGCGGTTCGCGGCGGAGTCGCGTGCAACGCTGCGCGCACGGAGCGTGATTCTCGTCCTGTTGGCGGGGTGGTCGTGGGCCTGGTGCTGGTCGCGGTCGCAGCTGTCTGTTGTTGGTTCGCGTTCTGCGGGCTTCGCAGACATTCGATGTCCCACGTCGTGGTCGCCTGCACTCGGGATGAGGGCGCGGAGCTTGTCGAGGATAGACGGATCCCCGAGTGGGGGCTCCGCGGAGGCGAGGTCTCCGTGCACACACTGTTTAAACCGGTCCGCGAGTGACGCAGATGCTGACGGAAAAGGGGTTTCGCTGTAGTGCCTGCCGCCGCGCGTCCGCCACACCTGCAACAACTTCTCAACGCGCGCCTCAACATCAACACGCGCCGTTTGCCTCTTTTCCGCCCTCAGCAGCAGGTTCCTTAGCCGTTCTGCCATTTCCCTCTCCGCATCGCATTCCGGCCCACGGCCGCCCTCGTCCTCGTCCTCGTCGTAGTCTTGGTCCTCGGCTTGCATGCGACACCCGAGCGCGTCGTCCTCTTCCTCTCTCATGCTCCCACTTTCTGCCCCCTCTTCTGAATAGCACTCTGCTCGTGGGCTGATTGCGTCTGCGTCCATTTCGTCGACGCCCACCGCCAGGCCCTCGGAAGACCCGGACGGGCTCCTGTCCTCTTCCCCGAGGGGGGAAGAGCGATGCTGCTGCCCGCTTCCCACGCTCATTCGGTGCGCCCCTTCGAGGTGGACTTGCTGGGGAGCGGGCGAACGGGGGCGAGAATCTGAGCCACCAACAAGATCGCCACCTTGGTGCTTCAAAAACCCGTGCTGAAGCACGGTCTCGTAGACCAGGCGCTGGCAAGTTCTTGTCTGCAGCAGGACCTGGGGGAACAGTTTCTGCGCATTGCGCAGGAACAACCCGTCCAAAACCTCTTCCCGGAACGACGCCGCATTCGCTTCCAAAAAGCCGCGGAAGACGCCGAACTCGTCCACTTGCAAAAGCGCATCGAAGCTTCTTCGAGGACGCATAGCTGCATTCGTCAAGCCCGGTTCTGCTCCGAGAGCCAGTGCTTTCACCGCGCTGCCACTGCTTTCGTCCCCTCCCCTATTTCCAGATCTCAAATTCTCCAAGGTTGCCCTTCCCTCCAGCCGCACGTTGCCGTCGCCGTCCGTAACTAGCACGTCGCCTCGCTGGCACCGCTCTTTGATCCCCAACCCCGATAGCGGGAAGCGAATCTCCTTTACCGCCTGCGAGAACAGTCCGTGATCCGGGATGGGCCACCGGTCGTGCCACGTCGTTGTGACCCCGGTATCTCGTCCCCCTTTGTCCGGAACCCGCACGCCGTTTCCGTACCGCTCGGCCATTTTCTGCACCTCGCGAAGCATCTGGAAGTCCGTCGCGTACCGGAAGCACCTCCAAAAGCTCTTCCGATCTTGCAGCATTTTCGCGCGAGCATTGCTTCCGATCTGCCCCTTCCCCCTCCCAGAACTAGCCTCAAAAGACAAAGCCAGGTTGCGCTCGATCTCTTGGCTGATGTCGCGTTCGTCGATGTTGTGAAACCACATCTGCTCAAAGGGCCGCCACTGGAGGTCGAGCGGCGACGCGACTTGCCGGAGCTCGCACTTCTCCGTCTTCTGCAGCAACTGAAGCAGCTTGAATACCTCGAGGAGCTGGTGCGTCGAGGCATCCGATGTATTCAAATCCCCCGGGGCAGGAGCTCCCGTGGAGGTCCGATTGCTCTGATCGTCATGTGCGGCGCTGTCATGCCTCGCGTGCAAGGTCGTGCAGCCTCTGGCGGCGGAGGCGTCTTCGGCGGCGGCAGCGTGCGATGTCGCGCAGCGGCGGAGCAGTTCTCGCTGCACATCCACCAAGAACCTCTGTGGGCCCGCGATCTCCAAATCAAAGACCCCAGCATCCGGCAGACCCCCGCTCCTGTGCCACACCGCCCGGATTTCTTCAAACGCCCGACCCACCGACCCGACGAGAGCCCGGTCAAACTTAGTCAAGTTTGAAGCTTTTCCATGAATATCAAAGTGCGGAAAG
>RXOD01005511.1:0-13679 GCA_005223375.1 Amoebophrya sp. AT5.2 | reverse complement strand
AGCACGCCCTCGCCGTTTTTTTGCACCGCGAGCGTGTGCGCGCCGCCGCAGGCCACGTGCTGGATGCGGGTGAGAATTTTCCGCAGCATGGGGATCACGGCACCGGCGGGGGTCTCGCGTTCCTGGCTGCGCGTGCCGACCTGCCCGTGCGCGTTCCAGCCGCACCCCCACAGCGTGTCCGCATCGTCCAGAAAAAACGAGTGCGCGAAGCCGCACGCCACGCCGCGCCAGGAAGTCACAGTAGTGGCAGTCGAAGTTACAGTTGTGCTGCCCCGGATACTGCTAGTGGGTTTTTGTTTTCCATGATCCCCGGGATGCGGTATTTCCCGGAAGTCCGCCGTGGTTGTGGCACTACTAGAAGTAGCATCTCCACCGGGCCAGAAGCCCAGCTGCCCGTTGCGCGCCAGTCCGCAGCCGAAGGCCCGCCCGGTCTCGCTTACGCACAGCGTGTGCCCCGCGCCGCAGGCGACGGCGACGATCTTCTGCGATAGCAAAATGGCGCGCGGCACCGGGACGACTTTCGGGTGGAAGCCCCCGAGCTGCCGACTCGCGTTGCCGCCCCAGCCGAGCACGTCGCCGCCGACCGTGACTGCAGCGCAATGGCTAAGGCCGCAGGCAAGATCAGCGAGCAAAAAATCCTTGATCCACTCCACGGTCTTCGGACGCGTCACCGCACGAGACGACACCGATCCCGTCCGGCTGGAGGCTGCCCTGGACGGGAGATTGCTCTCAGCGTCGGCTGGAGGTTGGTTGCAGCGAGTTGGTGGGAGCCGCTAGATTCGCTTTATCGGCATTATTTTCGAAAACATAAATTCGTTGCCTAGATAGCTACAAATCGACGATCTAAATCCAATAAGTACTTTGCTGGCCCAGGCAGTGGTTTTCGTTTTCTCCCCAGGACAGCAGCTGGCCCCGGTACCGCCTGAGACGGGTGGTTCTGGCCTCCGCCTCTTCCTTCGAGGCGGTTCCTGTGGATAGCGAAAGCGCCAGAAAGTACCCCGAGAGCTCCGGGACGTCTAGGTCCGCGAATATTCGAACGAGCCGCTTGCACAGCCGCTGCGACTCGACGGAGACGTCCACGGCATTACTAGAAGTACTGCTGCTCCCTTGCTGTTGGAGGTGTGCGAGCTGCTCCAGCGCGGCGAGCAACTCCAGCCCCGGGGAGTTCGCGTCCGAGGAAACAGCAACACCCGGCTCCATCGGTAGCTATGTTCGATGACACCGATTTTTTGCGAATTAATCAGACACAGACTTTGCGGAGTGACTAAAAAAAATTCTCTACATCTATACTTCGGAATCTGATACCAAGAGCAACATGACCCACGTGATGTGCGGCGAAAAAGTGAGAAAACAGCGCTTGCCCCCATAGATACTCATACTCATAGAGCAGTGTCGCCAGATAAACTGGGTGGTGAAAAATTTCAGAAGCGGAGACCTCCGAGGAGCTACAGTGAAAATTGAAAAGTAATAGAAAGTCAAAGGCAACTACGGGGCCTGCCGTACGAAAACAAAAAGAAACCATGCGCAAACGTCGCGAGAAACCCTTTGTTGCGGGGTACAAAAATCAGCAAAAACGCGATTGACGACGAGCAGGGCGGCGAGGAGGCGGGGAGCCATCAAAAGTAAGAACCCACTGCAAGAAATGAAACAAGCACATCGATCTCATTCTCAACCGACATTCCAGAGAAACAGAAATAGGCAACAGTTATCAGACAATGACTTAGAGACTGTTGATCGAGTGGCTCCCACGACTGGAGCACGATTACATGGTTTGGTAGAACAGAAAGATTGGACGAAAGAACTTAGCCGATTCCCAGCACCGTAAAGTGCTGGGGCCCGTAGGCATTGCCTGCGCAGGTTCATGGTATCAGTTCTAACGCGCTGAGCGTGGAGGAAGGCACAACCAAATGAATGAACGTCATCGGAGAGTCACAGCAAAGCATCCATATTCCAGGGCAGAAACTCGTGATTTGATAGTAGAAATGCCATGGCATTTCTCGCCATTGGCGTACTGAAATCGCCCGAACTCTCACAGCGGTGGCGCTCTCATCGGTGTTTATTTCCTCGCAGTACGATGGCCGCAGAACAACATCATCGTCTGTCTTCAGAGACGCCCGCTGTGGGGTTCTTTTTGTCGAGTATTCAACATCGCTGGTCCAGACCAACTTTCGCATTCGGGATGATACACCTTTCCAACCACTGCAAAAACAGTCTGTGCTACTGCTTGTTCTTTGCAAAACCAATACCAGAAATGAATCCATGAATCCAGAAACTGACATTCGACTTTATTCTCGTCCGAAGCAAATGCAAATCTTTATACTAGCGTAGCTAGTGTGATGAATTTCCGTCCAATTGATCGGACGCATGAGTAATCTACTTAGTGCAGCTCTGTATTCACTTCTCGGCCAATATCTTGTCCAGGACCTCTTGGCTGTCTGGATTTGAGAGCAGCTCGGCGCAGAAGTCCCCTGTTTCGGTTGGCCGCTTCTCCACGGCGCGGAGCATCCGTTTTGGCGCGTTCACCTTGTAGGCCGTGACGACGTCGTCGCCGAAGGACGCCACCACGTTACCGTAGGCACTCAGCATCGTCTTCAACGCCTCCCCACGCTTCTGGTACATGCAGTCGATCTGGGAAGGTGGTAAACAAGATAGACAAAGATGCTGATCCTGATACAAAACACCTATAGAAAGACAAATACAGCGCAGTACCAATTTCTTTGCGCGCTCATTGTCTTCCTTCACCTGCAACAGGGCTTGGTTCACGTCCTCTTTAGCCTTCTCCTCTTTCGCCCCCGCCTCTTTAGCCCCCTCCTCTTTAGCCCCCCCCTTCTCTTCTGCCTCTCGGTCCAGCCTTTCAGCGCCCTTCTTGACCGTCTCCTTGTCCGTGTCCTTTCCGGTCTCCTTGTTACCCACTTCGTCGGTCAGCTTCTCGCCTTCCGCATGGTCATCCACATGGTCATCCTTTTGCCCGCCTTCCGCAGACTCCCCTTCAGTGGACTCGCCGTGTTCGGGCGTCAAGGCAGCCGCCACATTCGTGTTCGTTGGCGTTTCAGCTGCTTCGTGGGAGCTCTCATCCCCTGCGGCTGCTTCGGTTTCCGTTCCGAGCTCCTTACCCGCCACGGAGGCCGTGCTGTGTGCACCTTCTCCGGGTTCCTTACCAGCCACGGAGGCTGTGCTGTGTGCACCTTCTACTCCGGGCTCCGTATGATCCACCACGGAGGCTGTGCTGTGTGCACCTTCTTCATCATGTGCCTTCGCATCGTTGCCGGACTCTGCAACGCTTTCGGTCGCGCTGGGGTTGTTCGCCTCAGCGCTGTCCTCGTTCACCGCGTCTTTCTGCTCCAGGGATTCCTCCCCCGCTTCTGCTTGTACCGTCTGCTTCCGCCGCGAGAGTCCGGCAACCCACGTCAAATCTAGAAGGGGTTCCGGGCGATGCAGAAGCCGAGACAAGAGGGCGCTATCTGAGACGGCGAGCACGGCCCAAGTCGCGAGGAAAATTTTCCGGGGACGCGGCCGTGGGCAGGGGGAACTCCTGCTGGAGAACGTTTGAGTTCCCACGGTCCTCCAGCCTGTGGCGCCCTGGAGCTGCAGTACTGCCATTCTATGTCACTGTGGATGTGGACCGCCCACTCGTCAAGAACAAGTTTTGTCCTACACGTTTTTTTGCTGCGAGTGAAAGTGAAAGTGAAACGAGTGCAGCCCTATCGACTCTCAAGGTATCGACAGATCGAGGGCCTCAACGGGAGTTCGAGGAAACATGCTGTTCTCTCACGAGGGCAAAATTTTAAGCACGTCCGCCGGTACTCTTTCTGTGGCAACCTGCGTATTACAAGGATTCGTCTCGTAATGCAGCTTTCATTGTCGAAGCGTCACGTCGTGCTCCACATGGGGGTGTTCCCTAGCGCGCCACTGTCGTGTGCACGCGCGCAAAGAATCAGAATGTAGATGCTCCCAAAAGCTTTCTCGCGAATGCGGCATCTCATTTCTATGCCTTGAAAACTTAACATGTTCACGGGCCTGTCAGTTGTATCGAGCATGTGTACCTTCATCTTCACATCCTATGTATAATCTTCCCTGCAGCCCAAAACTTGGGATCGATTGGTTGCTCTCACCAATTTTTTATTATTTCGGACCTCCCCTACTATTCTGCCCACTACATGGCTCTCTCCATCGCCAACAAGAACTTCTCCCAAAAGCTGCCCCCATCACTTTGCTTCTGCCTCTGCCGCCGCCTGCATCATTTTTTCATCGTGGCGGCGGTACAGCTCGGCGTAGAAGTCCGTCTCGTCGCACTTCTCCCCTAGCCAGTCGCGGATGTGGTCCCACTCCTCCCTTCGGAACCCCCGCATCCATTCCCCCTTCCCGGTTTCGTTTCCCGGGTGCATGCGCATCCGCTTCTCCCCCGTGCCGCAGTCGTTGTCGTGGATCATCGACAGGATGCCGTCCTGCTCCCGTGCTAGCTGCCTGAACAGGGCTAACTTTTGCTGTTGCTCGCTCTCCGTCAGCACGTACCACGGGGCGCGCGGGTCACGGCCGGGTTCCTCTTCCTCGTCCCCTGTATCGAGAAGATTTTTATCGGCCGTGACTTCCTTTTTTCTGCCGCCGCTACCAGCCTTCGAGCCTTGCTTCTTGCTTTCCCCTTCGAGCCTTCGAGCTTCGGCTTCCGCGTGATCCGCGTCGAGCTCTACTGCGTCCCCCTCCTCCCCTCCGACTACTCCCGCCGCCAAAAACCCCCCCGCCGCACCGACAATGACGCCGTTGCTTTCCATCTGCTTTTCCATCGCGCTGAGGCAGAGCAGCACCCGCGCGTGGCCCGCCTTCGCGACGCTCTCGTGCGGAAAACAGGCGCCGGGCGCCGGCGCGTATTCGCATAAGCATCCCTCGATGACGTCGCAAAACCTTTGGTCCCACACGTCCGCGTTCACTAGCGACATCTCCCGGCTCGGCACGTTCCGCATCGCCTCGTGGAACTTTAGCAGCGCGTTCACCACGCAGTCGTTCTCGTACGCGTACTGGTGGAAGGTCCCCTCCAGCACCCGTCGCCTGCGTCCCGTCTCGCAGGGCGCCTTTTTTGTGAGCGCGAACTTTTCGTAAACCTGCGCGCAGTGCTCCTTGAACCTTTCGCAAAACACGCCTGCCGGCGCGCCCAGCTCGTCCGCGTCGACGGTGAGCGTCACGTTCGTAGCATCCCGGTCGTTGCAGAGGGCGACGGTGACTTTCACCCGCTGGGTGGCAAACTTGTTGAACTTGTGGAGGGCCAAGTACTCCCGGTTCTGCATCCCCAAGTCCGCTTGCAGCCGACGCAGCGCGACCGCCGCGGGCACTTTGTTGGGTGTAGAAGTTGTGGTTGGTCCTCCGCCATGTTGGAACAGGGGTGGAGAACTGGTGGTGGGGAAAAAAGGCGCACCGACGCCATTTGGCCGATCGGTGCTGCTTAGGCGAGTGACCGACGCGGAGCCAGCGCGACTGGGCGGCTGGCTGGGAACGTCGGGCTGCGCTGAAGGGTACGTGCTTGCTTCCGCTGTCCGTTCGGGAGGGCGCTGCGCCTGGGAGGGCGTGGCCGGCGGCATTTGGTGCTCAACATTGCCGGCCTGCTCCGGAGAAGAGGTGACGGCGGACATGAAGATAAATATTACCTATGATCACTGATCTGGCGACATGCAAAACCGAGGGGGCAACGGCAAATCAATTGGTGACTCGAAGCTACGAAAAAGTAGTCGTGGTTCTCGACTTTATTATGGAGCGATGTCAGGAATGTCAGCGAGGGTGGAGGTGGATTTCAGCATGACGTTCACGACGAAGGAAGGGCCTGCTCATAACAAAGACAAAGTGCCAACATGCAGCTGGGCTTACATTTACAACAGGCACAAATGCTGGCGGGAATCAATGAACGAGTCCACGACCGTCTAACCGAGAACTAACGAGCACGAGCAGACCTGAGCGAGGAGCACGAGCAGAACTACTGTTACCGAGCACGAGCAAACACGCATCACCCACAGACACGAGACCGAATAGGGAATTGCTTTTGCACATAGCAGCACGAAACGACGCAAGACGCATTTGTGCAGACAGGCGCAGGCGCACCTCATTGTGGCACCCTGCCTGTAAAATCAATCGCTTCAGACATCATCAACGAAGGACAGTCTCTTTTGTATTAATCCCTTTCTCACTGCTTCCTGTGCCCGTATTTTGCAGCCCTTTCCCTACTGTGAAAGAACGTGACTCGTTAGATTTCCAGCTTGTCCTGTGCTGGGAAGTAGTTCCGGACGATCTTCGTCGTGCTCAGGTCATCCGATGTTTTGGGCCCACCCACTTTCCGGATGTTGCTGGGGGGCCGCAGGCAACTCCGCATCCCATTCAGAATTTCTTGCGATGGCTGGTTTCCTTTCGTCATGCCGCTCCAAGCTTTCGCATTCATACTTGGTTTTCCGATTTTGCTTGGCTTCTGTTCTGTGAGACCACGCTCCAACCGCTCCCTGTTTTCGCGCACTGTTTCCTGGCTCGTTGCGGTTTTCGTCGTCGTTGTTTTCGTCGTTGTTGTTTTCGTCGCTGCATTGGCTTTCTCATCCACGTCACCTCCACCTACTGCAGCTACTGTTTGGGCACCATGGCCTTTATTTGTGCTACTTGTGCTTTGTCCAGCCCCCACCTCAGCAGCTTCTCCCGCCCCCACCTTTCGCTTCTCGCCGCGCAACGCCGCGATTTGCCCGAGGTTGCGGCCTACCTCCTCCACGGACCTCTGCCAGGAGTCGGCCGTCGTCCTCTCCGAGTCGATTTTCGGTTTTGAGTGGTCGGAGGAGGTGGTCGAATCCTGATCGTCCGGACTAGTATTCGTGTTAAAATCCTCCGAGTACGCTTCCGACGTGCCGACGCTGCTGTGGTTCCGCGAGCTCGTTCTGCTGGACGTACTGGTCGAAGTGGGGTCCATCGCGCCCTCACGACCCTCGGAGGGGGAAGACGGCGCAGGGAGAGGACTTGGGCGAGGCTGGTCACATTCACCAGCAGGCTCCACGTCTGGCGGGGGCCTGACGTACTCCTGCTGCAGCTGCTGCAGCTGCGCTGCGCGGGCGAGGAGCTGCGGACTGCGCTCTTGCAGAAACTTTTGCACGCGGGGAGACGAAGGCGCAGCAGGAGCTCCCGCGGAGGACGGGCGCGAGGGAAAATTGTTCGCCATCGACCAGTTCTTCGGCGTGGTGGTCACGGGGCTCTCTACCTCGGTAGTCTCTGGCTCTCCTCCAACGCTCTTTATCGGCGGCAACATCTGCTTAGAATTATCGGGGTGGTCGTGGTCCTCACCGACTTGTGCTTGGTCGCCACCCCCATTTTTCTCGGTTTCCGTGCTGTTCCGCTCCCCGGGCTCCCTGCTGTTTTTGCATCCGCGCGACGGCGAAGGCCCCCGAAAATTCTTTTCCCCCGAAAGTTTCTGCTTCTCTACTTCACCCGACGAAGGAAGCGGAAAACTTGAACTTCCTGCGGCACCCTTCATTGCTTCTGCTTTCCCGCCCGTCCCGGGCTCCGGCTTTCGCTTTGCTTGCTCTCCAGATCCCAGGCTCCCCGCTCTTCCTCGCTCTCCTGGTTCCGCTCTCAGGGACTCCGCCTTCGCAACGCGGTCTGCGAAGGTGAGTCTGACGTCGGCGGCCCCCTGATCGATTCTCCGATCGTTCTCGTCGCTGCCCCCTCCGACCGCTGCAGGTTCTTCTGCTCTCCGACTCGCGGCCGATTGCCGGAATCCGCCATTGAAGGCTTCGTACTCTTCTACTTCTATGCTCCGCGCGTTTTTCCAGTCCTCGTCCAGTTCGTCCAAGACGTCCTCGGAGTTTATTTCGTCGTTTCCCAAACCTACTTCGTCCTTTGTGGAGGTTCCTTTGTAGTTTATATCGTCCGCGAGGAAGGCTTGGTGCGAAGCAGCTGCAAAACTCCGCGACTTATTTCCCGGGCGGGCGGACTGCGCGGAGGCAGACTTGTTCTTCGCCGCCGCAAACACGTGCGCGCTCCGCGCCGCCAGCTGCCGCAGGTCCTCTGCGCTCGCCCGCACGTTGACGCCGGCCTTCTGCCGGCCTTGTACCGGGGCGGAAGGCGGCGGCCGGATGCGGCGCGCGGAATGGGACGGCCGCAGAGACGAGATCTTATTGGGGGGCGGCGCGATGGTTCCAGAGATTAATGTGCCGGCCGATGGTCCGTGAGGAGGAGTGGTAGCAGTGGTAGTGGTAGTGCCACCCGGGGGATGCAGCCGCGCGGAATAGGACCGGTTGTCGCGCGCGGAGAACTGCCGCTTATTTTCCGGAAAAACGATTTTACGAACACCGGCGTTTTGTAGCGGGAGGGGTGGCACCTCGACGCCGGGGTTCGGTTGCACTTGCAGGGGGGTGCCGTTCAGCTGCAAGTACTGAAATGTGTTCAAAGTCGCCTGAAAACGAAACCGGGAGGGCGACACCTGTCCGATTGGCGGAGGCGGATCCAATTTCTTTATTCCTTCCACAAAACTACTTCCAAGGCTGCAAAGTTTTAATCGATCCAAGCCCGATGCGAGAAAGCGAGACAACAGCCCTTCGACTGCACTAAAGTCCAGTATGTACCAAGCAAACAGCCCTTCGACCAGTATGTACAGTAGTCCTTCACAAAAACTACATCGATCAATCCAAATCCATATGAAAGACCGAAATCCACTGTACCGTGATCAGCACGAGGCAGGGGCTTTTTTTTGATTCCAGCGCCGCGCGCAGCAGCCTGGTGAGCTTTGCGTCTCGGCAGAAGGCGCTGAGTTTTTGCTTTTGTTTGAGCGCGTGGAAGACCTTGACCAAGGCGAGATAAGTGTCGTTGATCGCCTGGCTCTCCAGCATCCTCACCCCACTGTTCCCGCTCATCCGGTTGTCCTCGCAGCCCGCTAGGTCTACCAAAAACAGCCGCCCCGTCTGCGGCGGCCGCGGCCGTTCGTGGAACGTCATCGAGCTCACCCCGCTTGGCTTCCGCTGCATGATTCCTACATTAGCGTTTGTATTTGCTGCATTTCCCGTTCCCCCAACCTCCGATTTGTCATTGGAATTTTGAACAGGAGCGTCTTTCTTCACCACCTTCACGACGCAGAATTACAGGCTGAAAAAACAGAGGCCCGGCGCTTCAGGTTTAGGCTTCGCCGTTATCAGAGCGTTTCTTCCGTCGATCGCCCATTTGGTCATCACCCCACGATCGTCGAGTTGCGGGGCACCGGCACTCGCCAGCTTGCTGCTCCTATTGCTGCAGAGTATGCAGGGGTGCAAACAACCATCGACAAGTGGAACCATCGACACAGGAGGCCGCAGGCTTTTCCCCGAGGGCAAGGGAATCCCTCAGTGAGAACTCTGCCAATCCCCTAGTTTCTGAAGAAGAATCTCTACTACAGCAACCCCAACAACCAAGCGTGAGCCTGAACCTATTATTCAACCTCTGAGTTTAAATCATTCATAGCCCTTAACAGAAGGCGTGTGAGCGGCTGCTCTCTTCGTTCAAGAGGGTGCGGCCCTTCTTCCGGAGCTTGATCCGCTTTTGGTACAATTTCCAAAACTCGTCCACGGAGCTAATGCTAATTTCCTTCAGGTCCGGAATGATCTCGAACCCGGAGAGATCCTTGTGTTAGAGGTACTCGTATAACAAAATGCATTCGCTTGTTCTGAGAAGCGTCGACGGTCCGACTGAGGCCGGGGTACCCATGTGTGTCGGGGTTCTTAGTTGCAAGGGAGGAAGCTGCTGGAAGCCCGGTGCAACAGCTGGCGCGAATCTGCTGGGAACAAGCGACGACGGGAGGAAGCGAGAGCAGGCAGAGCCCTGTCGCGGGAAGGGAACGGCTTGGGTAGCGAAGTCTGAGTCGCTGCAATTTACCAACTCGGGTAGGCACTTCAGGGCTTTTCCATGGCGGCGGCCCAACAATGCCAGCAGAGACTTGCCCAATAAAACCGGGTCAAATGATATCGGCGGACGGCCGTTTTGTATAAGTAATTCTATACAAGATGCTAGATCTAATCGGATGCATTTTTTTGATTTCCTAATTCTGAATGGGCAGGTCGGCCAGGTCGTACTTCGTGGGAAGACTTTCGCCTCCCGCTCCCCAGACCGGCAGATTGTCTTTGTTACAGCCACCAACATCCTGCAGCAGGTCCCGCACCTTTTCGCAGTAGATTTCGTACAGGCTGAATTTCACCTCGAACAGCTCCCGCTCCGCCTCTGACAGTTGGTGCTCCATGTGCCAGAAGATCATCGCGACCGACTGGGGCGTGATGCCCAGCCCGCCGTAGTCCCCGGGAGGCTCCGCGCCCTCCATCGTGAAGGTCTTGCCGCTCCCGCTGGCGCCATGCGCGAAGACGGTGAGGTGGTTCCCGGAAAACAGCCCGGGTATGTGGTCGCAGATCTCCTCGCGGAACACCTCCTCTGTGTGCTCCTGGCAGTACACTCTGTCGAAGGCAAACTCCCGCGACACGCCCTTGTGCCGCGGGTCCAACAAGTGCAGGGATTTGTGGGAGTGCTGGTAGACAACGGTGCCGGAGGTCTCCTCCTCAACGCCAATCGCGACGGGGCGGATGCGACAGCAGATGCGGATGTTCTGCCCCGACAGAGACCCGAGGCTCGGGGTGGGGCCGCTCATGATCAGACGTCCAATCGGCGATCGATAGGCGAGAAGCTACGAAGCACTAGAGGTACTAGATTTCGATTCGAGCCGAGAGTAGAGACGAGAGAGATGAAGTAAAGAAATGAATGTGAAAGATCGCCAGGAGCCTAGTTTTTTAGATGTATTACTTTTTACAGCGATTTGCAGGCCCTCTCGAAGCACGAACTGCTGCGCACGTTTGAACCCTCTTGCCTCCCGCGCTCGCCTCTCTCCGATCCAACTCCCCCTCGACAATCGATCATCAGACACATTTTACACTCGAGAGAAAGAACAGCGCTGACGAGGTTCAATTTCGATGAGCGAGTGTATATTTGCAGTAGTTTCATCCGCGCGGATTCGTCTCTAGCCGACATCATCAGCCAAAACCATATCACACAACCAGGAACTAATTGAAGAACAAGAAGCTAGAAGTACTTTGTTTTGCTAGGATCATCGATGTGTCATCATGGTTGGGTTTACGCTTCATTCTCATTTTCAGGCGTCGTTACACATCTTTTTTTTCCCAGTAGCTTTCAATAATGAATTATGGTGATTGCGTAATTAATTTTTCCGCATACTATACTTAAGCAAACTCATCGACGTCGTCAGTTTGTTTCTTCTAGCCACCGCACCTTCCCCGGACCTAGGCTCTCCGCATCGAATCACAAAAATCACAACGAAGGAGCTACTCCTAATAGCTACAACTAGAACTAGAACTAGACGAAACCACTAGTAAATAATTAACAGTATGTAGTAAATGTAAATGCATTTTCATTCCACCATGCCCATGGCGAAGTTGAATGCGCTCCTTCTTGGCGGTCGGATTTTTCGGCACCTGGATTCGTGTCGGCGCAGCACCTCGTCTACGAAGACGCCTTTGTAGGGGAACTTCGCCAGCGTTTCTGGCCACCCGTTGAAGTAGGCCCGATCCATTCTGGTCAGATACACTTCCAAGCCACCGTCCACGCGCATACAGACCTTCACCGCCTCGCCCGTGTAGCCCTCCTCGCACCGAACCAGAGGCGCGCCGAACGTCGCCGCCTGCGACGCCTGCTCCCACGCAAGTAGCGGCGGCGTGTACACCCTGTGGTTGTGGATTTATTGGATACTAACTTATTATACGGCGTAAGGACATCGAAAGCGCCTCCGATGGGGAGAAAACCGGCGGGTTCGGCAGCACGGACGCCGCTTGCAGGAGCATGACCACGGCCCCCAGCCCGTTCAAGAGTGCCATCACGAACAGCACCACCACCGGCCAGCGGAAGTCTCCGGCGAAGAAGGCGGGGAGGAGGAACATCATCAGCGTCCCGACCGTTGAGACGGATTCGCTCCCATTAGCATAAAATTATCGTTATAGATTTGTAAGAAAGCCAGAGCTCCCATTAGCATAGTACACCCTGTGGTTGTGGATTTATTGGATACTCTCCCCATCGGAGGCGCTTTCGATGTTGATGTGGATTTACGGCGCAACAACATCGAAACCGCCTCCGAAGATGGGGAGAAAACCATTCCAGCCCCCAACATGCATGGCAAACCGCCATCGGAGCTCTTTCGACGACCTAAGAATCTGCGCTGCCATCGCCTTAGCTCTGATAGGTAGTTGGCAAAGAATTGACAGAATTTTGCCCACTTTCCAGAAGCCTCTCCACGCGAGCAGCGGCGGCGTGTACACCCTGTGATCTTTTTTTTTTTTGGAATTGGAATTTTTGGGAGTAACTACTTGTGAACAAAAATAAATGAAAACAAGAAGAAGAACCATTCCCCAATGCATCCGGTGTTCTCGGTGGAGACCGTGGGATTGAAGAGGACCTGGTTGTCCTCCGAATCCGGAAAGATGCTGGTGTCCAGCTTCACCAATGCGGAGATGCGGTCGGCTTTTAGGGACTTCTGCGAGGCGAAGTGCACCGAGGTCGTCACGGTCGAAATCGACCCCCGCATGTTCACCGGAATAGACATCGACACAGAACAGTTGCCGAAGGTCTGTTGTGTTTGGATACTTATCAGAGAGCTTCGCCGATTGGTTGCCGATATCGGAGTCGGATCCACGCCTTTTGCTTTTCGACTTTTAATCATTTCTGAAAAATAAACAAGGAGCGCATCGGCCAAGGGCATGCCTTTTTCTCCTGCACCAGCATCGACTTCAGTACTAAGAGGGTGCATCGACTTCAGTATGAAACTACCCTCGCTGCCACTTCGTGTTCCGGCACATTTCCTCGTGGGTCCACCTGCATCAGCAGACTCAGAAACTCCTTCGCTTCTTCGGGAAACTGCACCGTGTCCAGCAGTAGTCCCCACACGTACACCATCACTGCTTCGTTTACCGACACCGCGTGGTCGATTTCCTCGTCGTGCTCCGCTGCGTGCAGGAGCAGTTCTTTTTGGAACTTGGTGAACGACAATTTCACATGGTCCGGGCGCTCCCGGCAGCGCGTGGCCAGTCTCTGCCCGATGAGCGACAAACCGATCTTGGCGTCCTGGATCAGCTGCTTGCTCAGGTCTTTTTCGAGTCGCATCAGCCCAAGGGTTTTCATCAACCTGCTCACCTCCGCGTCGTTCTGGTTGGGGCCGAAGAAGCACTCGGGCACGGGCGGGGTGATCGGAATCTCGGCGAGCGGGTCCTGGTACAGCCGGCTCCAGTCGCGCATCAGCAGCTGCAGCCCGCCGTGGTCGGTGACCACCTGCGACACCACTACGCCCAGCGCGCACCCGCCCCGCTGCAGTTTCGTCAGCTGCACGGTCATCAGCGGGGCGACGCCGGCGAGAATCTTGTTGGGGAGCTCGCCGTCCACGTCGCAGAGGTCGAGCCAGTTGATTTTGCGCTCGTGGTTCGCGAAGTCCGACGCCCCCGTGTTCTCCATGGTCGCGAGCACGAACGAGATGCCTTTGTTAGAGGGTGGATCATCATCGCATACCTCTATCTAATACGCGCGAAGCCGGGCGCCATAAGGCGCCCAGCCGCTTGATAAGTTGCGGGTATAGTTCTTTCAAGTTTCGCCGTCTCTCATGCTCGTTCTCGCACCGCGCGAGCAGTGCGAACCCCGGAAAGAGCTGCCGCGCGCTG
>RXOD01005510.1:0-13679 GCA_005223375.1 Amoebophrya sp. AT5.2 | reverse complement strand
CAGTAAATGCAGAACTACATCGAAATGGGTCTTACCAGGGTCGTCCGGTTGTCAGTCCCACACCAGACGGCAGTAAAATACCTTGACCCCACAACTTTCACATTTTGGGTTGGCGTTGCAGTTTATGAGAAGTGGCACTGGCGGTAGTTCATGTTCTGTTGGCAACTTTCGTGGCTGTGGCAGAGCAAACCCAGGCACAGTAAATGCAGAACTACATCGACATGGGTCTTACCAGGGCCGTCCGGTTGTCAGTCCCACACCAGACGGCAGTAAACTATCTTGACCCCACAACTTTCACACTTTGAATTTGAAGCAAATGTCGCACGGTTAGGAATCCAATTGTACACTTCCTTGCACTTCGCCTTGCACGCCCTTCACTGAAATCTCAGGTCGACATTTTGTCCGGCACCCCGGGCCGCATCCTTGATTTCATCGACAACGGCCGTATTTCTCTCAATTTTATCGAAACTCTCGTCCTGGACGAGGCGGACAATCTAATCGATCTGGGTCTCCAGCAGACGGTGATGGACGTGCTCCTTCATCGCGACTGCGCGCCGGCTTCGAATAGGCAGACCCTGCTCTTTTCCGCGACCTACCCTCCGCAGATACGGGACATGTGCCAGCAGTATCTCTCCCCGAGCAAACCTCACGTGTACCTTCGAGTGGGTAACTACACGGACAAGGCGGGGGGCGGCTGCGCACATATTCTCCAGTTGGTGAAATGGGTCCGGAATGAGGAGGAAAAATTCCATTTACTGGCCGAGGATATCGAGAGGTACGTGCTGAATAACGCCGGAAAGGGAGACGGAAGTGGTACAGGAGGAGCAACTTCGGACAATGGAGGGCACAAGGGGATTGTGTTCTCCAACAAGAGAGCGGAAGCAACGCGACTGGCGAGCGCGCTGGTGCAGCGTGGATTCAAGGTACTTGCCGTTAGAGTTGCTGGAAGATGACATTCACTTTTGCGATTTCCTTTCTGAAGCATGATTCTCGATATGTTCACTTTGACCCAAACAGGTCGGGCACCTGCACTCGAAGTTGGACCAAGCCTATCGCGAGGCGGCCGTCAAGCGGTTTGAGCGCGGCGACGATAATATACTCGTCGCAACGAACATCGCCAGTCGCGGACTGGATTTCGACGTGAAAGCGGTTTTTCAGACGGACCTAGCGGCCGACATAACTTCGTACACACACCGGATTGGCCGGACCGGGAGGTGTGGGGACGAAGGGGGCGTTGCGATTTCCTACGTAAACAACCGGGACCAAAAGCAATTTCGACAGCTCGCGCACTTTCTGCGGCTGAACAAACAACAAGTGCCCGATTTTCTGGAAAGGGCGTAGAGGGGCTTACTTTTATGCCGAGCGCTATGGCCGCGACACACTAGCGACTTTCTATAATTATACCGCGAGGTGACAGGAGAGGGAGATTGTGGTCGTGCCACGACGACGACATTGAGCTGACGACTGAGGTTTTTTCATACGCGACAGCGCTATCAAAACGACATATGAACTGACCGAGATGCAACGTTTGTTGGACAACGACGACGGGCTTGATGTGTTCACTAGATCGTTTGTTTTGGGTTCGGTCGCGGTCACCAGTGGATGCGAGAAACATCGCTGCTGCCATACGACTTCGAAGATGGTCCCCAATGCCATCATGAATGTATACGTCGCAAATCTGTCGTGAAGGTAGTTTTCAGAATCCAGGCTCTGGTCCGTGACGTACCGTGTCCCTGAAGATCTGAACTTTTCGCATTACGCATACTTTCTGTAGCCTTCAAGCATTTCTTTCGATGGGGTGTGCGCCCGCGTACTTAAGTTTACCCTGCTGCGCGAAAAGAAAAAAAATACGATTCCTCAGAAGCAAACGCGCACCTGCCTCCAAACAAAATGTAAGACCACTTTTTACGCGTTGACCTTTTCCAAGAAACACAACAACCATATCAAAAATGATTCCGAACTCGTTCGCGGGCTCCGTCCCGGTGCTCAATAAAGCGGCGATAAAGACCGACAACTTCGTCATCAATCTCGAGGACTGCCGCGCCCTCGAGGTGAAGATCGAGGAAGAGACATTCGTCTCGGGTTTGCGCGTGCCGCTAATGGAGAGCCCGAATGCGGCTTTCGATCAGCTGAAGGGGGTAATAAAAGCGGACCCGGGACCACGCTACTTCCTCTTGAACGCAGATAATGTGAACGTCTTCGTGCTTTGGATCCCCGAGGAAACGCCGATAAAAAAGAAGTTCCTGTACTATCGCATGAATACTATATGTCGTTTACAATCGATATCGAGAGCAGTGCGGGAAATCTAAGGCATCAGCGCCGCAAGATTAACATCATCACAATCGATTTGCAGGACCACTAGCATAATGAAGATGCGGCTGCAATGAATTGCAAAGAAAACGTTTTTTCTCCTGCTCCGCATGATTATTTTCGTCGACACGACAGGTACACCCAGAGCGCTTCGCAGCTGAAATCGTTGGAGCAGAGCAAGATGTGGAAGGATTTCCGAAGCGACGAGATCGACGAGTTAAACGAGCAAAGCATTCGCAGCAGCATTCAAGTGCTGGCACCGGCGGAGCGCGCGTCCGCCATGACCGCACAGGAGCGGGAGCGGGCCGAAGTGGACGAGGCTATCGAGTACGAACGAGCGTCGCGAACGTCTGCAGCGCAGATGATGGAACCAGGGTCCACAACCCAGATCCGGCTTCCAGGCATGTCGAACGTGGCAAGACTCGCGGAGTCATTCACCAGCGCGGTGTCGGGGTAATGAAGTTTTGTAATCTATGCGCTGGGGGGGGGTGATGTTGGCGGGCCTTGATCAATGTTGTCCGAAACCAAAAGGCACTTTCTGAAGTGAAATCGGATTGCTGTTGATCACAAAATCTTCTACTTCGATCTGACCCTACTCCGGTCATCAGGTTGCAGAACGGCGAAATCGTGGTTGCGCGGGCAGACGAAACCGCCACGGTGAACGGCAAGGTCGAGAAGGGCACAATAGCCTCGGTTAGCCTAGCGCCCGCAGATTGCGCGTACTTGGTCGCACGAGGCGAGGACGGCCACGTGGTCCTCGTCTCCTATACCGCCGACGGAGCGCCAAGTACTTAGCTTTGCGTGTCGACCTGTTACTGTTTCGATGAAAAGTTTTCTTGCTAATACTGCTTTAGTAGAGGGTCAGCATTAAGATCATGAGTGCCTGGATGATTGCATGCAACAGCGGGTGACAGTCTCATTGTCTTGCCCCCCACCTACTTCTCAGGTCGCGCTAAGATGAAGCATTCTTCTTGCGTCGCTACGGTGAAGAAGTCGGTTCGCGAGTGCGGGTTTCCGGAGGCAACGTTCCGCGAGGCGCACGATGCGGATGACCTGGAAGAGATCGCAAAAGCGCCCACCGAAGGCAGACGGCTAAATCAGTCCGTGTCGGGGCAGCCGGGGTCGATGAGAGCGGGGTCGCTTATGTCGGGGATGGAGTCGTTCGTGGACGCCCTGGAAGAGGCTGCTTCAAGCGAAGACGGCAGTGGAGCAAAGAAATTGCCGCCGGGGGCAGTGGCGATGCCAGGCATGAGTGGAGGATCAATGAAAAAACCGCCGCCGGGGGCAGTGGCACTACCGGGAATGGGCGGTCCACTGCCCGGTCTTGGGGGTGCGAAGAAACCACCCCCAGGCGCGGTCGCGATGCCCGGCATGGGGGCGAAATGAAGCGCATTTATGTGCTGGGTCCGAAGTGCACTTGCGTAGTCTAAGGTCCTTCGTTGACGGTCAAGAACACTACCGACGCTTCAACACACTAGACGCAGACTTCGAGAAAAAAACGAAAAAGACGCAGCCTTTTTTCGAAGTCGACCGATGGTCACTTACCGTGAAGGACGGTAGAATTGGCAGGCGCCGCCGGACGTGGGAGCAAAAAGCGTCGCACCATTTCTAAAGCGAAAGAGTGTTCGGGAAACTCAAAATATTCACTCATTGTGCACGATGAGAGATAGCACCGAGCGGTAGACGGACGAAATCGAAAGCGAGAGAGTTCAGCAAGAGCCTGGCTCTGATTTATGTAATCGAAATCGAACACAAAGATTTTTATCCCAATTTAGCCCACCTGCTCCGCCTAGCACCGGCTCCTTCGTTGTCCTAGACTCGCGGGATAATGTGCCTCACAAGGGTCCAAAGTCCCGATTCAAGATCTAACAGGATGGCGCGACTCTCGCATGTTGTCATCGCGAGTCTGGTAGGGCTGCGCGAGTCAGGGGTTGCGGATGCACACAGTCTTCTGCGGTTGCAGCAGCTTACCCGGCAACGATCCCATAGCAGCAGTGCTGGCGGAAGCAGAAGAGTGGCCCGGAGCACCGCGCGGCAGACGGCCCGAGGCACTGCCACGTCTCAGTCCGTCCTTTCAGAAACACCGTATCCGTTCTACCACACGACGGCGGAAATTCACGAACAGGTGCTCGCGCTAGCCTCGCGCTGTAACGGGTGGTTAAGCGTGGAGAGCCGGAAAGAGGCCGACGGACCAGCAATCGACGTTGTGTCGATCAGAAAAACGGTACTGGCGTTTATTTGGAAGGATGTCAGCAACATTTTAACAGTGGTGCATTCTTTTTGTGCCCAACTTTCGCCCCCGAAATTTCAACCTCCAGGACGCGACTCCAACCGACCGTTTTTTTCTTCTCTTTGGCGAGCATGCTCGGGAGCTGATTTCCGCCGAGTCCGGGCTGCATTTCCTCCAGACCGTTTGCGGCGAGTCGCCCTTAGCCGCCCGCAGTTCAGCACCCGTTTCTTCGCTGCTGCAAAATACCCAGGCACAAGGCCTCGCGACGTCCGCGGCGATTTCCAAGCTCCTCGACTCCACCGAGATCCGAATGGTTGTGAATGGAAACCCGGAGTCACGGGCGCGCGTCGTATGGCCATTTATTCTACTTCACTCGGAAGTACTTCAAAAAAATTAACGAGGCCGCCCGGCGCTGAAATTCAAGGAGCAGCTGCGTGGCTTCTGCTTGCTTAGGATAAGGCCACGCGGCCTTTGGGGATGGGGGTCAAGGATGGGAATTAGCAGACCCCTTCCGGACCCCCCTCCCAGATGCCCCCCCAAGCAGCCTCGTCATGAAGCCCATCCCCCATCAGAATCTGCACCCCGAGGGGCCCTCTTAGATCCCTCCCCGGGATGCCACTCCGCCACGGGCGTATGCGAAGGGCATAAAAGACGCCGCCCTCTGTTAGGGAGGTACTAGTGGCGTGCACCTTCCTCCAAGTCCTTTCAGCCCCGTGTCCCGCCGCCGGACAATAGCTCAAGATTTTTAAAGTACTTTGAAATGAAGTAGAATAAATGGCCATACGTCGAGACCGGTGAGTACTGCTTACGGGTGAACACCCAAAACTCCGTCGACCTCAACCGGAACTGGGACGACAAGTGGGAGCCCTCGGACGCCGAGATGTCGGCCGACACCAACCCCGGCCCGAAGCCGTTCTCCGAGCCGGAGACCCGGGTGTTTCTTTCCGCCGTGCGGGAGTTCGAGCCGACCGGTTTCCTCACGATCCACAGCGGCACGCGCGGAATGTACATGCCCTGGGCGTACAACATGGTCTCGCCCGCGCAACGCAACGGGGACGTGATGCTCCAGATGCTGCAGACGCTAGACGAAAACTTCTGCCAGTGTCCCTTCGGCGCAGCCGGGAAGGAGGTGGGGTATTCGTGTCCCGGCACTTGCTTGGACTACGTGTACGACAAGCTGCATGTTGACTACAGCTTCGCGTTCGAGATCTACGGCAACCCGTCGGAGGACGCGTCGCTGAAGGAGCGCTTCGACGAAATCGTGCGCGAAAACGCGGCGGCAAGTGCGGGTAATACTAATGTGGCGCCAGCAGCAGTCGCGACGAGCCTGCTGCAGCTGGGGGCGGCGGAAAAGGTAGACACGTCGGAAATCGGGCGGAACTGGCGCGAAGACAGCTGCTTCTCGCAGTTCAATCCGACCACACAGGAGGACTTTGAGCAAACGCTGGAGAACTGGACGCAGGTGTACCTGAAACTCGCGGGTATGATCGTGAAGGACCGGGCAGCAAAGTCCGCGGCCGGTGGGGCGGGGACCGCTCCGGTGCTTCTTCCACTCCTGGGCCAACGGTCTGCGGCAGGTGGTGGTCTTCGCGGGAGTGACGATTTCCCGGTGTGGCGGCCGTAGTGGTCGGAAAAGTGCGGAGACATGATTCCATGAAAAGAGAAAGACCTGCTTTCAACTTTTTTCTCAGCCAGACCAGGATAGGAAACTTCCATTTTGGCGCGACGTCACGAATTTTTTACCACGTTAAAGCTCAAGGAAAGTGGATGCGCGAAGGCTTCTTCGACAGATATGACTGCGGAGTTTCCTTGAGAGGCTTTTTTAGCTTCGGAGAGGATGATTGATGATCGGGTAGTTGCTCTCGCAAGAACTTTGGTGAGCCATCGAATCGGAGAGATCGTGCGTTATTCACAGACACGCAAACGTGCGTCAAAAACGGCTTGGGCCTGCCAAGACTATTGAAGCGCTTGTAAAAGGATCCGGATCGCTTCAACACTTCTTGCACCACCTCGTCACTTATACCCTTTCAGATCTACGTAACAAACGTGAACCATCCTCGGCAACCGCCGAACGGCCTTGAAGAAGTGCAAGTCCGCGCAATGCAGACAACTGAAGATGAAGTGACGCTACTAGATACAAACATAGGTTTTATCGAAAATAAGTAGAAATCTGTCGAAAAAGATGGAGGGTGGTTTAGGTCTGGAGGAGGATGATTTCGGCCTCGGCATGGACGAGGGTATGCCTCCTCCTGTCGGTGGGCTGCAGCAGCAGCAAAACGCGCCTGATCTGCAAGACGATACTGTTGCAGTTCCACCCTCTGCTACGGCCGTGTTCAACACTTTGTTTCTGCCGACCGCACTTCCCTCGCGCCACGAGGACGTTTTTGGCGACCGACTTCTGGACTTCGTCAGCGAGTTTCTGGACGCGAATGCGAAGGACACGAAAAAGGCGCCGGCGTGGTACAATGAGCACGCAGAGAAGCGCGCGGCGAGCATCAAGGTGAAGACCGCGAAGCCCGGCGAAGAAGCGAAGCGCGTGGACAAATTCATGCGGGATTTCGTTGCGGTCGAGAGTGGCTTCGGCGGCGCCTCCGGCGGGTCGACACTGCACGGCAAGCTGCGGCGGCTCCAGGTCGGGCACTACCTCGGCTTCCACGTGCGCGCGCAGAACTGCGTGGTGGTGGTCAAGCGGAGGGACCAGAGAAGCGCGCGCGTCGCGCTGTGGACAGCGGAGTGTTCGCACGAGGAGGCGATGCAGATCGACCACCTGTACCACCGAGCGCCCGAGTATCTGTTCTCCTGCCGCTGGGACCAGCTTACGACCGAGGCGTTCGCCGATCTTGTCGTCGAGCTGCGCAATAACCGCCTGGCGAAGGCCGCCGCGCCACCCACGGGCAAGAAGGGGGCGGTGCGCGGGCGCAACTTGGACGACGAAGAGTTTGATGGAGCAGACCACGAAGCACACGAGGGTGATGTTGCAGGGGGGCTGCGGGTAAAGACGCACGGAACAGCCATCACCTATGTGCGCGACTTCCTGTTCGGGGGAGCAATCCAGGGAGACGCAGTGGAGACGGTGGCAGACACACTCGTCGACGCGGGCATGGAGATGGAGCTGGACGACCCCAGTACTGCGGTGGGGGCGGAAAACGGGGCGCCGAGCGAGGGAGATTCGCTGACGAAGAAGGTGCGCGATCAGGTCAGAAAAGACGACACCGATGGAGAGAACAAGAGCCACTGGCGGCGGTCGCCGTTCTGGTTTGTGTTTCGCAGTGCCGTGCACTACGTGTCACAGGACGTGTTCGGCGACTCGTTCTGGTACAAAGCAACCATACTCGCGATGCACACCCACGCACTGGAAGAGGAAGTTGAGAAGGCAGAGGTAAATGAGGAGTGCGCGCTGCGGCTGAGCGGATTTCACGAGGCGATCGAGAAGATTTGCCGTCGACGTGAGAAGCTGGCATTGGAGCTGGTCGAGAAAATGGCGGCGCACCATCCAAAGGTCTGTAAAAACGCGGGAGCGATATTCGCGAACAAGAGCGCGCCGCCGAGCGTACGTGCGGGGGAACTGGTGAAGGCGGAAGGCTGCGGCGTGCAGAGCACGAGCAAGCTGGGGCCCGTCGCGAGCTACCCCCGGATCTATGCGGCGTGCGATATGCTCGTCAACAGTGCAGTGTCCAGTGGAAAGCAGTACGTCGAAAGCCGCGAGGACGCCGCGCGGAGCGAAGTCGCGGTCGAATCGGCGGGAGTCCGTTTAACGCGCGACGAAGCGCAGCGTGATCGCTCGCAGTACCTCGAGCGGGGCGGAGCCGAAATCGCTCGCCTCGCCCAGGAACTGACCCGCGAAGGGACTCCTGGGCGAGGGACACGGTCTGGCCGGAGGCCACGCGGCGAGACTCCCGGGCACCAGGGCAGGCCGCGTCTCCTGGGCTCGACTTGTCCAAGCGGCTTTACCGGGGCGTGTTTAGCAACCCCACCACGACCTTGTGCCTCTTGCAGTCGATTCCGGGGTGCATCCCGTGGGCCACCGTGCAGGTGTACGTGCTGGACTACATGCACCACGATCTGCATTTTCCGCTTCGCTCCGCGACCTTTCTGATCGGCGTGTTCATGGTGAGCGGCATGGTTTGCGTGCTCCTGAGCAGCTACCTCGCGGAGGGGATCGATGCTGCGTCGAGCAGCAACCACGCAAGCGGCGGAAGCATATCTCGGGAAGGAACACCAGAAACAGCACTACTCCAGTCCCCCGCCGCAGCAAGAAGTCTGCTGCAAACCGACCCCTCAGGACAGCAGTCGATGTTAACCACTCCAGCGTCGCAGTCGCCCTCAGAGTCCGACCACGAAGTAGAAGCAGGTGCAGCCCAACCCCAAGCCTCCGGAGAGGGTGGCGGTGCGCCGCGCCTTACTGCGGCAACTACAACTTACAACGGCCAGACCGTGTCCCTCGCCCAGGAGACGCAGCGGACGGCGGCGGCGCAGGAGCCAGCTTTGTCCTGACGGACGCGGTCCGCGACAGTGGAACAACGCGAGCGATAGCGCGAGAACGCTCCGCCCTGCCGGATGCGAAAGCGGCGGACGAGGTGGACGGGTTGCTGTCGGGCCTCTGCGACGATCTGGGGGAGCTGCAACACGGTGCCAGCGGCTCTGCGATAGGCGACGGCGCTGTTGTGCTGTGCGATGTAGAGCGACTGGTCGCCCACTTGTGGGGAAAAGGTGGTGTGGATTTCAGCGGGCCAGAGCTGTGCGGGCTTCTGGAGAAGTACATGAAGGTGGCACTGCAGTACGGAAAGGGGTGCTTTCGCGCGCGCAGCCACGTGGTTTTGTGCGCGTTGACCGCAGTGCTATTGTTGGACCGCCGCGCGTGTCATCTGCATTCCGTCGTGAAGCGGCACGGAATCGACATCCCTGAATCCCTGTGCGATGTTTTGTTCCTGGAAACCGAGGCGCAGCGAAAGCAGCTGCAGAGCATCGAAGAATACTCGAAACAACGGCGGCCGGTGTCCTACCAGCAGCACGAACACGACGACCTCGCTGAAGTGCCGGATCGCGACCGCTTGCTGTGCGACAATGTCACGCATAACTCCCTCTGCGTCCGGTTTTACGACCAGGACCAAAAGATGAAGCAAAAGCGAACGGCCATCGAGAACGCGTGTGCGCAGAAAGCAGAGGCGAAGAGGGTGGAGCTAGCGACGGCGCGGGAGCGAGCGGAGGCTTGCCAGCGGTGGGTCGACAGCTTCTGTTGCACGTGCCGTTTTTACATTTGCAAGGACGGGAGACAGGGACGAAGGTTGACGAATTTTGAGCACTGCACCAAGTGCGTTAATCAGATAAAGCGTGACGGCATGAGATTTTGGCCGCACGTGCGCCTGCTTCCGAATGGCGACCTACAGCAGAAAGCAATCGTCTTCGAGCTGCTGAAGCCCGAGGCCATCGACACGCTGGAAAAGGCGTTGGTTACGTTTGCGCGCCATCTTCTGCAGCCGACAAACGACTACCTCCCCGCAGACAGGTTCATCCCGTGGAGCACGGACTCCGAGTTGGTATCCTTCTCCGAGAATTTCGCTGCGCTGACTTCCGGCAGAACGGCCCCCTTAGGCTCGACGCAACAGTACAGCAGAAGCCCGCAGGGATTCGATCCCCTCCTGGCCCAGCACGTGATAGACAACGAGGGAAATGTCAAGCCAGGGATTCTCATGCCAAACGACAAGTCTACCGCAGCGCAGTACACCCAGTATTGAGCTTGGTTGTTTGTGTATTTTTGTTTTGCGTGAACGTGATGATGATAGATTGGCCGAAGAGTTGTGGTGTGAGAAAAGCTACAGCGTAGCTGCGGTGTGGCCCACACCCACTTGCACCCAAAAAGTACTTGCCGCACAAAATGACACACAAAATTCGATCCGCAACGCACAATGACAATACAGCCAGTACAATCGCGGATGCGGGCGGCTGCAGCCCATGGGGTCGTGGAACTGGAGTACACTGGGGTCGCAGCTCAGTGTGTCCCTCTTGACCAACCGGTATCCGAAGGAGCAGCAGTTTTTCCTGAGTTGCGAGCACGCCAAGGAGAACAACATGATTGCGCGGCAGTCGGAGGCCTACGCCGATCGCAGCGACGCGTCTAAAACGGTAGAACTGCGCGAGTTCGTCGACTACGGGCTGCTGCGCGCCGGCCACCACCTGCAGCTCGTCCGCCTCGTGCAGATGTTGGATGCGCGGACGCTCGACTTCAACAACCAGGACGTGTACTCGCTCGTGACGGCCGCGCTGTGGCAGGTGTGTCAGAGGCTGGGCCAAAATGCCGGAGCGGGGGCGTCTTCGCCGATCGCAGACACGCCCGGCATTCAGAGCTGGTTCCGGGAGCCGGTGGCGATGTTGGGCGAGGCGGGGTTCGTTCTGGATCTGCTGCGCGCAGTGGAAAGCCTGCTTGCGACAGCGCGCGAGAACTGGGAGATGCGCGTGAAGGTGCTGCTCGTGATCAGCGTCGCGCGCTTGGTGTATGAGCACTTACCGCGACAGGGTGGACCAGTCGACCTGCAGAACGCGCGAAAGCAGTGCGTGCGATTGATCAAGGACGCGCGCGGCGTTTTGTTGGCGTGGCTGCGAAAACTGCGGGATGCGGCCGCCCTTTCGACGGACGACGCGGAGATGCAGGCGCTGCGAACAAAACTACTCGAAGTGAGCACCGCCGCCTGTCTGACCTTTGCGGGCGACAGTGACCTCCTCTCCGCATTCACAACGAAAACTGCGTTCTCCGCTGAAGAAGCCGATAGTTCAACTCGGAAGGAAGTAGTAGCTGGCGACCTGGTGGACTGGTTCTTTGTGCGTGCGATGTTCCGGGACAACGTGTCGTCTGCAGCGCTCGCCGACTCCTGGCTGCGACGGCAAATTCTCGCCGCCGAGAGCATTGCGCAGCAGGTGTACGACCACGTCACTGCTTATCTTCTGAAGAGCTTGGGACACAGCTTCTGCACGAGCCTGGACGCATTCTTGCGCCAGTACTGGAGCGGCGCGACCTGCCTGGGCCACACTTACACGGAGTCCGACGGAATGGCGCAAAAGGAAATCAAATCAGGGTGGCGGTTCAACCCTGGCAAACCCCGCTGGCTGAAGACGCGCCTACAGGATCCGCAGCATCCGAATGACGCCTCCCGCGATCGGCTGTTGGAAATGGACGTTATCGGCGGAACTTTTCTCGTCAACGGGGACCCGTGCACGCGTCTTCCGGCCGAGGTGGTGAATCATCCTGACTATTCCCGGATCTTCGGCAAGGCGATCTTCCTCGTCCACCCGATCGGGGGCGGTACGTACAAGACGTGCATGAAGCTGCAGGGCGCCTACTTCTTGTTCCGCAGTCGGGGTTTGGATGGAGCGCCGTTGATTATGGAGGAGCGCGAGATGGAAAACGGGGAGGCTCGAAGGTCAGTGTACATCAGCCCAGAGCACTTCCGTCCGGATAAGGGCGCAAGCAGTTACTGCGCGGACTTTCCGGCGACTCTGATTGAGAACTACGGGCACTGGATCACCGCGGAGGGAGATGCCGGCGATGACTGGGAGCTACTTTTCCGGCCGGTTCAGTACACCCATCCGGACTTCGCCACGAGGTGCGACCTGACGCTGGCCGGCCGCACGAAAGTGCTGCATGACAGCCGCGTGGGTCACGACATGATCGATATGCACAGTCCGACGTGCAGAACTCTGCACGCAAGCGTGTTCGCGCGGCTCGCACCCGCGGAAGACGTTCTCTGCTACTATTGTGCGCCACAGATGATCGACATCATGGGCGGTTTGGACGAAGTGGAAGGCGACAGCGTCGAGCACAAGGACGCGATCGCCATGCTGCAGTTTCCGCGACTCCGCAACATCCGTTTTTTCGTTGACGATCTCCCCCTGATGCCCGCGCTGATGGATGCGGCGTCCCCCGTGCGGGGCTCGCAGCGGCAGGACGATCCTCTGGGACTCGGCGCCGGGGCCTTCGGGGACGGGATCTTCGGAGGCGAGGAAGAGGAGGCTGGGGCCGCCGCGAAGTCAGCCGCTGGAAATTCTCTGTCGCAGAACGCAGGTCGACCCCAGAGGCACGAGTTCAACAAGGTTTACTCGCCGGAGTTCCAAAACTTCGAGGTGTGCTGCTGGCAGGGCTGCGGCACGCTGCACGGTCTCACCGCCGGTCTGCTTCTGGTTCCTCCTCCCCCGGCCGACGGCGGCGTCTCGACTCAGGACAGGATCTTGGTCGTGCCGCACACGCGCGGAGTGACGCGCCAGGAAGACGGCCGCGTACTACTTGACACCGCGAAGATCTACGACGAGCCGAGTTTCTTTCGCTACGAGGTGCGGGACGGACTGCGCGACGTGGTGCCGCCGAAAGAGCGCCTCGCGACGCTCTACTTGGCGCTGCTGCACGGGCTGACGTCCGGAATAACGCCGGACGAGCATCTGGGCTGTACCGGCACGCAGCAGGCACTGAAGCTGCTGCGGAGCGGGCGCGCGTGCGGAAACATGGTGGCAACGATGCCGGGCACAGACAGTGCAGAAGAAGACCGCCTCGCGAAGGCGTTGCTGACGGAAATCCACCTCCTGCGAAAAATCGCGTGCATCTCGATCAGCAGGTCGTCCACGCCGGATACCGGTGTCTTCGAGATGAACAACGCGTGGTCCGCGACGAAGCATCCGCTGGAACCGCTGGCCGCAAACGGGCAGTTTGCGTTCCTCGTGAAGCAGCACCTCTCGGAGCTCTCGCTTGCGCTGGAGTTGTCGGGGCGGCCCGGACTGCTCGTCGCCACGGAGGAAGAAGCGCGGACGCAGCGCAAAGCGACGGCTATGGCGAGACCAGATGGTAAGTGGCTAAGTGGTAAGTGATTTTTTGGGGCGGCTTTTCGGGGTGGCCTTTCGTGGTGGTCCTGAGCAGAGGTCTGCAGTAGGAAGAAAGGCGGCTTTTTGCGTTCGGCAGGCCTGGCACTCCTGCAGCCTACAGCCGGCAACCAATCGCGACACTAGGCGGCCCCTTCTGCCCTGCTTTCAAGCCTTATCACTACTATCACTACTGTGGTCAGTGGCTTTCCCTGACAACTTCCCTGCTCTACCTCTCGGGGTCTCACTTTCCGATGCCACCCCCTACCCCCCCCCACAAGAATGGGGCATCTCTGAA
>RXOD01005509.1:0-13681 GCA_005223375.1 Amoebophrya sp. AT5.2 | reverse complement strand
CGGTAATTTTCCGCGGCCACTTTCGTAGCAGCAGCAGAGGATGCCCGTCAGCGGCGGGCTGCTGTTGCGCACCGCCAGCGGGAGAGACGGGTCATAACGATCGGGCGAAGACTCCGGGGGGAAGAGTGTGAAAGCGTCGAAACCGTGCAGCTCCTTGATGATCGCGTGGTGGTCCCGCTGCAGCACAATGTCAAACCCGCTGCAGCACAATGTCAGGCTGTGAAGTTTGCCGAGCACCCCGTCGGTGTGCGCAAAGCTGTCAATGCGGTCGGCGACCTCTGCGTTGAGTGACAGCTCAGGGAGGGGGGGCGCGACGTGCCAAGCCTCTACGCGGTCCGAGACCGCTGGGCATATCAACTCGTGGCGCTCCACACCCGTGGCCGGGTGCTCGTAGAACTCGATCCCAAAGCATACGTTCGTACACGCTACAAGGGATCGTGGCCGTGTACGAACGCATGCTTTGGGATTGGTCCCTGGATTGGGAATACTCCGCCTCATGCCTATGAGGAATGATTACCCCTCCTCCCCCTTCGGTCTCCGGCTTCCGGAGTTGACGGCCCGCGCGCTGGATGCCGCGTGGTACAGCCACCTAACACATCCGCAGCGGGCTTCGCTCTCCGAACTCAAGATTGAGTTCTGCGTCCACCACGGCAATTACTACCCCAAGCTATCCAAACCAGACAACCAGAAGACAAATCCTTCCCGGTCCCGCAGCACAGGCTTGCGTCCGTACACGGCCACTACTTTCGAAAATCCACGGGCCATGGATTTAGAAGGGATTTCGAAATCGAAAGTAGTACCTGGCCTAGAATCCTGGAACTTTGCTGCTGTTCGGTTCCGATTGAACGTCTCTGCACAGCTGCAGAAGAACTCGTAAAACGTCTCGTAGCGCATTGCTCCCCCCGCGTTTGCGTATTTGGACCACAGTTGCGCGAAGTTCAGCCCTCCCTCCTCTCGCCCGCTGTCCTCTACCATGCACGCAAACGAGTGCAGCTTCCGCACCGACAGCGGGTCGACGTCGAAGAAGGAGATCGTTTGCCGCACCGGCTGATTGTTGATGGCTCCCGCTCGCGACCTGCTCTGATGTTGAGAGTGCTGCCCGTGCCCCCCGCTGAAGTGATCGTCGCCCGATCCACTGCTGCCGCGAATTGGGTCGGGCTGCGACAAGAGGTGGTTCCATAGGGACTTGACGTTGCCGATGTAGCCTATTTTCCTACATCCGTTCATGAACTGCGCAAACCCAACCGGCTCTAGCACGTCGTCCTTGAACGCGATGCGCCAACCGCGAATCGAGTTTATGTACTTCCCCTTCAGCGTCTCGACAAACCCCTCCGTGCCACGAAATCCGCGGTCGAACCTGGTCCGATGTTTGCGGTGTTCGGCTTTCCTCCACTACATCAAAAAAGTATAAATCACGATGCGAACAGAAGCAATGTACATCAAAACCAAGCAAATATGGCTAGAAGCACCTCCTATGCTCCTTCTCCTTTGCCCGTTTTGATTGCAGATGCTTTATACTCTCCGCCTGCCTCAAGTAGGTCACCCCCGCGGTCAGGCTTTGCCGCACTAGAAAAGGAAGTTTGGACTGCGGCACATCGCGGATCTTGCGGTTATACTGTTTCTCGAGCTTATTGATGAGCTGGTCTTTGAACCATTTGTCGGCTTCCTTGGAGTCCGCGCCGTTCGTCACCATCCATTGCCGCCGCACATGCTCGTCACCCAGCCGGAGCAGGTCCGGCGGCTGCAAGTCCGACATGATCTTCAAGGGCGTACTCGCTTCGCAAACACTAAACGCAGTCGGTCAACATTGGGCTAGTACCGCAGAAGTGTTTTTAGTTACCTCATTCATGGCGGAACTGAAACCGTTGGCAAGAAAAGAAGCAGTATAGTTGTTGCGCCACGACATTGTCTACAGGTACAGAATAAAGCGCAGATATTGCAGCAATATCTGCGTGATGCTTGCTTGCAGTGCGTGTAGAAGTACGGACCGACATGGATTGCCCCTCCCGCAGTGGCGATATAAATTTCCCTTCCCACAGCTGACGCAGAGGACTGGCGGACGAGGACTGATCTTTTCACTGCAGCCCACGATGAAAACCAACACGGATTTTAGCCCATCGGAAGAATGCGGAAGTTGCTTGATATTAGCCGGCGATCACGGCCCCGAACAACGAAGCAGCTGGAGAAAAGTTCGATGCCAGCAATGCAGATGAAGCCTCCCCTTTCGTTTCCGTACTTTATTCAGAAGCGACAGAAGAACTTCTTCCATCCAAGTCCAGCCATCTTTATTGCTTCGTCTCGAGTCATATTCGCTGACGAGTGTGGTTCACGTTGCACTAGGTTGGCGATTCACTGTCACTGATTCTGTCTCGTTCTCGTTGAACTTGTTTTTTTTATTTTTCTGCTAATAAATTTTGATAGGGTGGCGATTTACTGTGTGCAATGAGGCTGGCAAGGTGGACTACCCCAGCAAAGAAATGCAGATACACGGGGGGGCGGGGGATGGCGATGGGGAAGCCGTGAGCGGCTAGGGAAAATCCAAATTAGTTTGTGCAACGATACGACTAGCCTCCCCACAAATACACCAGACATGCGTATCGAGAGCCTTCCGTCCAAATCCAATCGTACTTCCAAAGGACTACAAAGGTACAATGAATTTATGAATTCCTGCTGCAATGTTGATGCCTCCGCCGAGTATTGCTCTCGGTCTTGGAAATTGGAGTCCGTCACTAAAATTAGTCGTAAATAGCACAAGCCGCGTGCTCCCGCTACGGACGGCCCCTTCGGTTCAATTTTACTTTGTACTCGAAAACGGCGTCTGGATATTCTATGGTGGCCCGTCGCGCGCGCCCAGTCGCTACAGGAAGAGAAAGAAGAAGCGATCGAAATACGTTGAGGTATTTGGTCGATCACACTGTGTGTCCGGCCCTTTTCCGTGGAAACTGAGACGATCTCATCTGCATCTGTTTCTTTGATGTGAGTTAGTTTCCCTCGTGGTCGAATTATTTTTTTAGTTTACTCGTTACTACAGCGACAACCTATAATTTATCAAATTTATACTTCTTTGCCGTGACGACGACAGAAACCGTTCGACGTTTGGCAACCTACGAACTTTTTTACGTATGGTCCTGGTAGCCGATCTCGTTTTGTTCGTCAACATGGCCACCTCGCCAAAAGGCGCTCATCCATCAAGCAGATGCTCGCCGTTCAACAGGTAGCTGTCCGCAAGTGCCGTATTCAGCGCCCAGTACTGCTGTTTCGTCGAAGTCTTGATCCCCCGCATGATCCCGCCCTCTTCTTCTGGAGCCCCGATTCCAGCAAAGTAGCTACGGCCACCTCCAGCCGCGTTGTCACCTCCGACCTGTAGCAAAAACGAAACAGGCGTCTCCATCGTCACCACGGCCTGTTGAATCGCTCTCTGCAACGCGATTTTCTGCGCCTCCGGCGAAAGGGATGTCGGAAAGAAAGAGCTGTGGCCCTGTCCGGGAACGATATTTCTCGCCGAATGACTCAAAGCAGGAAGCGAATCGTCGTCGATTTCCTCGGAATCCGCTGCGGGGTTCCAGGAAAGGACTTGGTCTTTTCGGTGCGGGCCCTGATTGGGGGCATTGGCCTCCTGCTCCTGCCCCTGCGCCGCACGCTGCAGGGTGCGACTGCGGCTGGAGCTGGAGGGCTCGTGGAGGTGGGTGTCGTGCTGTATCAGGGCCACTCCTTCTCCTTGCTGCATCGGGTAGGCTCTGGCGCTCGTCGTCCGCGAATTGCTGCTCTTGCTCGCTGCCGACCCTGCGCGCGACGCTCCTTCGCTTCCAAGCGGGTGGAAGGGAATTGTGGCACTGGTCGCGCGGCTTATGTGGGACGGGTGGGATGCGTACGTATGGTCGGAGGCGTCGTCAAAGTCCAGCGGGCGGGCCCCCATCTGCTGCGCATACTCGTAGTAACTCGACGTCGTAAGATCTACTTCCTCGTCGCCCAGTGGCCGTGGTGACGTGGCTGCTCCACCTTCCTCGGAAACCAACGGCAACTTCTCCTTGGAGTTCGACAAGGAGTCCGGCGCTGCGGGGACATTTCCGTCGACAGTGCTCCTCTTCGTCTTCCCCTGGCGCCTGATGTAGTTAGCGACTGCCGGGTCTGACGCAGTGGTGCGACTGCGAACCGGCGCGTTGGCCGGAATCGGTGCTCCTTGTGCATGATACGCATTTGGATCGGGATCTCGTGCTCCTCTAGCTGCAGCAGGCGGGGATCGCTCGCTCTCCTGCGAGGAAGAGGATGTTGCGGGCGCCCCATCGACGTGCTGACGAGGGGTAGAGTGGTCGATAATTCGGACCCCGACGACATGATCCTCCGCCGGGTTGCTCGTCTGTCGTCCAAATCCGAAAACGCTGTCGAGCACATCGGGCGCGCCGCGCACTACACGTCTAGTGGGGCGCGATGCGGCGCCACCCCCACCTCGCGAAGTAGACTCTCGGTCGTTATAATCATCTTCCTGCGTGTCGTCCGTGTGCGTTTTCGAAGGATCCTGCGACACAGAGTTGCGACTTCGACTATCCGTCTCGGATCTAGAGGAACTGGACTGCGTTTGCGTCGTGAGCGTACGTGAAACGTAGGTGCGATCGGCATCGGAAGAGGCCGCGCTTCTGCGCTCAAGATCCAGCGTGCACGCAGGCGGCATGACCCGCGTTGTCAGAATACCGCGACGCCGCCACCAGTGGGCACTGTAAGCAGAACCTAGTGTGCAGTGAAGGTAGTTTCTCAGTCGAAGACCGGCGAATTCATCAGTGTTACTTAAACTTACCGGCGAATTCATCTATGTTTGTATAGCTCAGCTTCATCATCGTCTTCGTCCTCGTGGCGAATGGTGAGGTTAATGCTGTTGCTGTTCCAATCTAACCAGGATCAGCTACACTTACACAGACACTATCACTAGGTAGGTATAGGTGGTACATGCTTTTGCCTCGTGGTGCTCTCTACGGATACGGTGAGCAACATTTTTGATCAACACGATGGATAAATACACAATTAACATGCTTATGCAAAGTACTGCGATCCGACTGCCTTTCGTCGAGCAACGAACTGGAGTCGCTCCTTCGGTCGAACTGGATGTGAAACGGCTCTACTGCGGGCAGGTGTAACTCCGTTAATGACGTTACGGAAGTTGCTTCGTTTCCGGGCGGCATCAAAATCAACTCCGATGGAATGGCATTATCATGAGGCGTCGCCTCTGGCGCTGCGGACCCTGGTTGCCAGGTGCTGGCCGTGGTCGTGGCCGTGCTCGGGGTTATGAGACTTCTGTTGTTCCCATGATCTGAAATGGGCCCTTCGCCTCCTGTCTCGGTCGTCCCAAATCCACTGGCACCCGCACCCAATGCAGTGCTGCTCGTGGCGGAGGAAGATATGTAGCCACCTGCTCCGGTGGTTGCAGGCGTCGCGATGGAATGAAAGCTACCGAAGTGGTCCGGGGGCGTGTAATGGTTGCGGAATTGACCTCCACCACCGCCACACTCGACGTTCGAATTGGTGGAGCCGCCGAGCGACGGACTCCGACGTTGAATACAGCTTTCGTCGCCAGGAGCCCCATGGTCCGCGGATCCAGAACAAACTTTCCGCGATGTTGCATCTGGGTTTCGGACCGGCTCGAATATTCTCATGTTGTGCCGAGAAGATCCCAACTCGCCGTGGTCAGCGAACGAGCCAGTCCCTGCTATCATATCGCGCATCCTTGAAACATGTACATGTTACATTTATTTTGGCAGCTATTAAAGTTACGGCCGTTTCCGTAGGTATACCCTATAGTATAGAATTACGGCCCACAGCTGCACTATAGTCTGAACTCTAACACTAACAACTTGTCGTGGTGCAGCACACACTCGTGCACGTTCCACCTGAAGCGAAAGTAGAATGGTCTTATTTTGACGCTGAGTCGTAGGTCGCGCCGTAAACGTCATCACCATCAAGAATGTCGCTATAATTAATCTCGGTCTTACCGACCTCTGCGACGTCGCCCTCCATCAAAAAAAAAACCGGTCCACTCAAAAAAGAAACGCCACTAGAGACTTCTGAAGCAGCGAAAAAAAATGAAGCTCAGACTTTTCATCTCGTTCTGTTTGCCACGCTAGCTTTGCGACTTTGCGTAGTTCCTCGTTCTCCGCAGTAGCGGCTACCCTACCTAGTTAGAAGAAGGAGAAGCACGCGGGAACATAAAACTACTTAATCTAGGCTCCGCGCGCTTTCGTTTTCGAGGAGCAGCAGCTTCACGATGACGGGTATCCGTATCGAGGATTAAGTACTAACTTATAAACGAGCAGCACATCCACATCAGGTCAAAAATAATGAAAAAAGTATGTCATTCACTTTCAGTTTCAGGCGCCGCAATCGAAATATTGATATCCAGCATGATCATCTAGGAGCTGGTACTGGTTCACTTGAATTGTCGTGAGCGCCGACTGAGCCTCGTCACCGACCACGCCACGTAGAAGAAGTCCTTCCGAGTTGGGTTCCACTTCCAAACTTGCACGGGCTCTCGCTCTGCCTCTCCTGGCAGCACCTCCACGTAATTTTTAAATTTAATTTGTTGTATGACCGTTAAGGAATACATGACGAGAAAGCGGAGCCAGATCATGAGGCGAGTACGGGTTGCTACTTTTTATATCACGTCGTAGAGCTCAGTGAATCGCCGTGCTAGGAACATTTTTTCTTGTACTCGAACCGAGAGCTGCTTTGCGTCCATGGAGGTCGTGTCCATCGTCTCTCCCGCTGTTGCCGCTCTTCTTGGGTAGGACCTCTTCATCATCCTCGTCGCCGTCTTCATCTTCTGCACCAGAGGAACTGCTGCTCGTCTGCGTCTGCCAGAGGCGGAGGTATTCCGTCGCCACGTCCATATTGAACCAGAGTTTCTCCATCCCCGGGCGCACCACCAAATTCAAGCTCGAGGACGAACTGCTGCCCTCAATGTCCTTCTCTGAAGCCACCCCGGTTCGTCCGCAACTACTCGTCCGGACGCTCGGCCCGCCTTCCTCCGGCTCCGCATGACGAGGAGGAGCCTGACTAGTTTCGCTTGCATCCACTTCCACGTCCCGCACAGACGGCGCCGATACAGTCGCTACCTCCACCACTTGCTGCGGATGTCGTAGAGTAAATGCTGGCTGTTCTCGTTCTGTGGTAGTGGTACAACCGGCAGGAGCCGTCGTGTTCAGCATTTCTCCTTTTCTCCTTCTCCTGTCCTTCTCGCTCCCACTAGCGTTCGACTCCCAGCCTCCCAAGCGGAGGTCTTGGTCATGCGAATGCTTGGATTCCGCCCCAGCTGCAGACGGGGCTCGAGACGCTCCGCGGTTCAGCTTTCCGCCGCAAATCCCCGCTCCTTCTTGTTCTTGTTGATGTTGATGCTGTTTCACTGCGAGGACGTCGCCCCGAGAAGCAGACGAGCCTGCTCCCGCTAGTGCTGTCCCGCTCTTGCGAGTGGTGGTGGGCCCCGCCGATTTAAAAGAGCTGACCGTGGTGCTGCCCCGGCGACTCATCAGTTGTCGGTACAAGCTTGTGGACATTTGCAGCGACTCCTGGCAGGACAGCACTCCCGCGATTGTGTCAGACACAGACAAACCTCCAGCAGCCGTAGTTCTACTTGATCCTGCTGTCATTTCCGCCGAGAAGTATTTCTGCAGGTTGTGCCGGTGCGCCTCCTTCTCTTGTTCCTGCAGCAACTTGGCCTGGCGATGCTGCTCGTCTAGGTTCCGTGGTGCTGTAATCGGATTCCGAGTGTCGGCCGTACCGGCGAGAGATGATGACAAAGCTTTGGTCGTCGTGGTCTCCACGTCGAACACCCCCGACGTGGTGAAGCCAATCTGACGCTGGAACCAGCGCAGAAATCTTCGTCCGGCGTTCACCAGCTGCTCTCCAGTTGCTTCAGGATTTTGCGAAACTGGATCGACACCGTCCTCGCGACGAAAATTGCTGCTTCCTTCCGCAATTTTCTTCCGCCCGGATCCAGCTTCGCCAGATCTAAAACTCCCCCTCGAGCTGGCTTCGGCTTGCTCTTGTAGTCGTTCCCGGTCCGACTCCGACGTCGACGTCGTAGCCCTCCCGCGTACCCGGCGGCCCGCGCCACTTCTGCTCCCACTCCCACTTCTGCTTGAACCGGTTGCAGAAAATAGCAGAGGATCCTCATCATGATCCACCTCATCAGTGATGCTTGGGAGCGCGCCAGCGCCAAACAACTCGCCACGGTTTATAATTTGTCCAGACGCCCCCGCAGCGCCCTGTGCATGTGCTTGCACCACCAAATCACTTGGACTTGCGTCCAGACCGCTGGGGTGGTCTCGGCCTTCTTGCTGACGCTGGGCCCTCCGAAGAAGGTTTTGTCGCACTGCCATTGCGAGAACAATGCTCTTGGGAGCTCCAGCCCGTCCAGCGCCGTACTTCACCGAAGCGCCACCTGTCGACAGTTCCAGTTGTGTGCGTGTCGCGGAGGAGTTTGCTTTTGTATAAGAAAGTAGTAGTTGTAGGAGTATGATAATGCACTTTCCACCCTCACATGCCGTGCCCCCCTCAGCGGAGGCAGAAACGACACCGAACGCAGAGGCTAAGTAGATCGCCTTGGACAGAGGTCCGCAGAGCTCGCTCAAACGCTTACGCTGGGGGAGAAGGTTAGTAGTTCTAGTAGTTGGGGAAGTAAGTACTCACTCCACCCTGTAGGAGTATGTTTGTCTTTGTACGAGTACGAGTGGCAAATCCAAATTGTATACTTTACCGATCGCCCCCTGCTGCTCGCGTAGTAAATGAATCCGTACTGAAGTAGCCAAATTAGTTGCGCCTCCGGCACGACAAGACATTTCTTTTTCTATTTTTCCTGCATCTGCAATATCAATCTAGCTCACCTCACTATCTAATATCCGAAAACAATTTCTACATCTCAATCTCATACATAAAAGCAAAGTACTGCCGCATGTCGCATTTCCGCTTGCGTCGCTGGTGGAATTATCGCTATCTCTCCGATGTCCGGCTGCATCTCTCCGTCGTTGGCTTGCAGAATTATCGCTATTCTGGTTTTTCCCTGTAGTTCCCGGCGAGCTCTCCGAGTGTGAGCCGTCTTCGAGCAGTCCGCCGACGGGAGACGCCTGGTTCTCGTGCCGGTGCGATGCCAACACCGACGGCGTAGCTGATTCCTTCACGATTTTTCGTCTAGAGTCAGCTTTATCCACCTCCGGCGGTACGCCTGAAAGGGGTGAGAAGGGGATGGAGTCTTCTTGGAGGAGAAGCAAATTTGCAAGGATATCCTTTTCCGCTCCCGCCGCTGACTTGCTCGATACTGTTGCGCGGTTGACTGCGTGTTCAGTTTGTTCCTCAGGATCGCGATAGTTCGCAGGTGTCGGCGTGGACCCAACACTCCTCCTTTTCGCATCAGAGCCGTACACTGCGGCTCCGGTGCCACCTTCCCCCGGACCCACTCCGCCCAGTGACCCAACCCCGCCCTGCTCCGTACAAAACTCAGATGGCGCGACCGAAGAGCCACCGGTGCTGCTCCGATGCCGTAGCAGCAGGACACCATCGTCGCTCATGGCAGATGTGTGCCGGGTAAGCTTGCCCGTACTTGCACCAGAAATGGGCAAAGATGAAGAACACGGCATCAGGTTCGGAACCCGTGGAGGTGATCTGGGCTTGTTCAACGAAGGCCCCGCAACATTTTCTCCAACGGCTTGCCCTTCTGCTTCTCCTCGCAATCGCTGCATCATGTGCTGTTCTGGCTCCGAATGCGAATGCGCGCAGCTTGTCTGACTGTCGCTTGCCCTTGCGGCGACGCTAGGAAGTTGCTCGCGCGGAACGGCACCAGCTACCCCATGCAACCCGCCCTCACGTCTCGAAAGCTCAGGTACCGGGACATGGGGGGGCAGAGAGCTTGTGGGAGTAGTTCTTGTTTCCGCACTTCTACAGCCGTCGACGCTGTTCATGTTACTTAACGTCGAGGATCAACTTCTCAAAGAAATCCTTGAAGGAGGGCACCCGGTGGAGCTGGAGCCCGCCCGTCGCCTAGGCTCAAGATCAAGATTTGGTATTGTCGTCGGAAGAGGAGGCCGTCTTTGGTTCCGAACGCTGGGAGTCGGCGGAGGCGATGCGAAGACCCCGTTGTGTATGATGTTTTTCCGCCTTCCTTGAACAAGAGGTGCAAGTTTTATGTAATCATGCTCACGCGATTTATTGCGCGTTCTTCTTGTACATTTTTCGTTTCAACCGCTGCGAAGCAAGAGTACTCTTCAGATGGTGCTGACTGGCGGTTTGAGCGCGCCCCTTCCTCCATCGAGGGAAGAAAAACAAAGGGAAACGCGATTTAAGTTTACTAAGTCGTTGGCGTTGTGGATGTGGTTGTCGGTGTCGCTCTAGCGGAGTCGTGGTTCGATACAAACAGAAACATAAAAGCAAAGATAGATGCGGAGGTGGTGGTGGATGACCGAAATTAATAATTTGCAAGAACAAAAATACTTGCAGCGAATATCTGTCTCGCAAAGGGGGGAAGAGCGAACTGCTTTGATGTCCTCGATGGGCATGTTGGACGTTGGCTTAGGTTTACATGTGGATGAAAAAAACGACTTTCCAGACAATGAAAATGAATTCCAATATCACGCACGAAAATAGAGATTCGACAAGGACACGATACAAAAAAATGAAAAAACACGCTCTTTCCGGGGGAAAAAAAACAGAAGATCAGCTTACGCGTGTCAGTAGCGCCGGTAACTCAGAACCCGACTCTATTTTGTTTTGTGTTGGTTCGCGCACGACGTCAAACAAAGCGATGAACTCGCACAGGGGCAGGAGAGCTTCAAGGCGCCAATCATACAGGCGTTCGTGGTCCGGGCCTACAAGGTGGGTCCTCCAAATCTTTTTTCGTATTCGTTGCAAATGCAACATGACACCGAAACAAAAACTTCATTAATGTCTGGCTCCTACCAAATTCCTCATGGTGCCTGACGAGCACCTTCTGAGTTCTGAGGATTTTTCTACAGAAAGTCAGTGTCCTACAACAAGCTCGTGTGGGTGTACCTGTACCCTCGGTACTGGTGGTTGTGGCAAAATCAGAAATAAATTACTTCTCGACAGCAGCAGCATCTGCTGCTGTGCTTGAATCGGAAATCGACTGAATTGGAAATCGGATCAGAGTGGCCGCAGATGAGGGAAATTAATCGGATCGACGATGGATATTCTGATAAACCGTGCTCCTCGTCCTTGTTGAAACTCAACCTCAAACAATCACAAACAGTAAATTCGCCGTCGCCAGCACGATGGATAATTTTGATCATTCATATTCGTCCATCACAGTGGCGGCAAGTTGTTGCTCCGCTCCTCCCGCGGAATTGGCTTACCCGTGATCTTGTACGTGCTCCGGTTGAACGGGTTATCTGAGGGGGTGATGTATTCCGCGAAGTCAATCACAATCACCAAAACATGAAAGTTTCTATGTATTGCCCACAAAACATCAGTACTCCATTGCTCTTCTGAACGCCACTTCTGCGCCGCCTTTGGCTCCGCGATCTTGGGTGCGGGCGCGGGACCGTAGAAATTCTTCATGTCAAAATGCGGTGGTGTGTCGTAATACACCGGATCGACACCATACCTGATGTGTTCGAAAAGGAGAATTAGGGTGCTATTAAGGGCGGGTGCAGGCGCAGGGTATGACTACTAGTAGGTGGATGGCGATATTACGCTCTTTCCTGTAAATTGCAACTGACGTTCGAAATGTACGAGGCGATGGTCAAGGGCAATACGACAGAAACAGATTCATTGACCAAGTAGTAGTAGCCAAACATTACAGTTTGACTCTTGGCAGGTTCATCTCGAGCATGTTCTTTGGGTAATATTGCGGCTTTATCTTTCCGCTCAAATCCGGCTTCGGCAGCAGGTCGGCTGGCGTCTTGTACGTCCACTGTGCTTTGTACCTGTTTTAATATAACATGAATAGCGTTTTCATTTTCTCTACTACTACCTGCTCCTGACAGCTTATCACGACATCATATTAATACGAGGTTTTGTTGTTCCCCGGCACGATGAAGGTTGGGTCTTGAAAGTTGTCGACCCAATTGAATTTGTAAAGCGGCTCCTTGAGCGTCTTCGCGAATTCCTCTTCCTGCTTGCGTGTCAGTGAAGGCGTTTCCTTCAGCTTCTCGGCGTGCGATTGAGTCGCGAGGGCGTTAAACCGCTCGTGTGTGATTTTGGGCTGTATCCCCACTGTGCGCTGGTAGTGGTTCGTCTTGCTGTTATCCCCGCGTGGCATAATTTCGCGCTCCCGTACGGAGTAGACGTAGCCTGGGTAGAGGAGAGAGCGAGAGGAGTTGGTATGAGCGTGAGCGTCGTCAAGTTCATATTGAAATTGGTTCAATTCCTTCGTCATAGAGATCAAGATCTGATGAGATGAAACAAAATAATATCAAAGCCGAGCGGAGATTTTGCGACAATGACGTCATTTGAATCAGCACCTTCATAGGCCTGCCTTCGCTGAAATGTTGACGCGTAAAAGGAGCCACCCACGGGCGGCCTCTCACCCGTTCTGGATATCGGCATCTTGCACCCGCAGCCGCGCCTGTTCCTGCCGCTACTGGATCGATTTTCTCAAAACGGAATAGGCGGACATTTTGTTCTTGTTTCTACGCTCTTGTTGTTCTAGTATAAGTACTTTTCGTTTTCTGCGCACCGATTCCGATCTGCATCGTGTGGCGCAGCTACTACTTGTAGTCCTGTCTGCAAGTAGAAGTGGATTCGTGAGCGCGAAGATCCTTCGCGACCGTCGGCCTCGTGGCTGTGCCAGGCCATGTTGATCCGGCACAACAGATCGCTCGTCTACAGTTCACGGTTCTCGTCTCTTCTCGATGCTCACCAAACTCCAGACGAACGTCCACCTCGCGACAGGTGCAGGTCACAGCACCATCACCAGTACTGCGATCGAACAGAATAAGAAGAAGATAAGACCGGGAGGACCAGCTCTTGCTAAGTAGCGACGCCCTTTTTCCGCTCCGGTCGGTGACGGTCGAACATCATGTTTGTACTTGTTCCGTTTAGTGTGTTCTTGTCGACCTTACGACCTCCCTCGCGTACACATGTTTTTTTTTGCATGAAGTCTTTGTGGCGGCACACAAGGGCATTGGTTCATGCCGTGCATGCATTTATCTCTCCCCGGGTGCAGATCATGCAGATAAATGTGGTGGAGAACCGATGCTGCGTGGTGGTAGCAGAAGGTAAGTACGTCGATTCAATTTCTTATCTTTTTTGTTGACCGCGAGTCTGGCTCAAAACTTTCGGGCCAGGCGCCGGCGGAAAAATGTTCATTGCCGAACAGCAAAAGAGAGTTCATCACAGAGGAGTTTCTCCCTGAAGTAGTATGACAAGAACGCTATCCTATGAGGTGTGAGAAGCCTATCGGGTAAGGTTGTCGCTTCGACACTACCACTTGCAGAGCCGCATCGAGGCTTATGGCCATTTATTCTACTTCACTCGGAAGTACTTCAAAAAAATTCTGACGAGGACGCCCGGCGGAAGATCGGGCAGCAGTTGCGTGGCTTCTGCTTGCTTAGGAGGCCACGCTGCCTATGGGGATGGGGATCAAGGATGGGGATTAGCAGACCCCTTTCGGACCCCCCTCCCAGATGCCCCCCGAAGCAGCCTCGTCATGAAGCCCATCCCTGATTAGAATCTGCACCCCGAGGGG
>RXOD01005508.1:0-13705 GCA_005223375.1 Amoebophrya sp. AT5.2 | reverse complement strand
TTACGCAGATTTGTCCCTGTAAATGAAAATGAGTGGCGCGACATGCTGGTCGCTGACCTGCACCTGGCACAAGAATGGCTCAGGCGCCCAAGCTCATGGCTCACACCTGACGGCAGCGGTATAGGCGACAAATTTATTGAGCACAAGCACGACCACGGCGACTTATGGATCGAACTTTGTTTTGAAATGGACAAAGGCGACCAACGCCACGGCGCTGGTGCAGCGTGGTCTCTGCTTGTTCTACTCTGTGGTGCCAGAGACCCACGTTGCTCCCTGAAAACGGTATTCTTTTTCTTTTATCTCGCTGCAAACAGGACCCGAAGCAAGAAGGATTGGCGTTTGAAGTGATCTTCTTCCAAGAAAGGGTAAAAAAAAATTAAAGTCCAACTGTATCGCTCGTTCAAGTTGGTTCAGCAGTTCTTCACCATTGGAAAATCAACGAATCGCCATCTGCATCACGCGGGTGGTGCTATTGCCACCACAAAATGTTTGCAAATTGGCTCCTGTACTCGTTCTGCTCATTAAATAAATACGTTGAAAGGCAAATAAATCAATGAAAATCGCATGCACTTACATCGGCGCTTCAATGGCAGGCAGCAAACACAAATTATACCCATGCATGTGCACCCAGTGCTTAAAAAGAATGAAGTTCAGGTTCACCTGCAGTCTTCTCGTTCTTCTTTGTTTGATCATCTGCCAGAAACACATGAATTTGAATCGTGCTCACGACCCCTGCTCACACCATTCGCCGATTTTCATTTGCTAATGGGGACCATTCAAAAATCAAATTGAAAATCGTCTCATAAGATATGAGTCAACCCATCTTCTTCAGCACCACAGGAAACGTTCTTGCGTAATTCCTCGTTGTACAACTAAGTACCAAGTCCAAGCCCTTGACTTCGCCTTCTCAAACTTTATTCCGATAATCGCCTTCTCGGCTCGTATTCGTAAACTACTAGCTCGTATTCGTAAACGGTAAACCTACCTTCTCAGGCTCTGAATTTCATTCAACTTCATTCCGATAATCGCCTCAAACTACGCGAAGAAAGTACTAATGTTTGCAGGCATGATCTCCATCTTCGGTGCCCGAGAACCAGAACGCCACCTATCTCTTAAGGCATCTTCGTCTATAACCATATTCCTGAATGCCTGTGTATGATACTGATAGATAAAAAAATTCACAAGATGATACATAAACAAGGGCTGAGTAAAAGTTTCACGATACGCCGAAACTTTTCCTTGTAGTGTAAAAAGCGTCAACGCTCGCGGTCGCGACAAACACTCTCGCTCTTTAGACCCTTCGTGGTAGTCGTGCTCGTGCAGCCGGGTCGCTTCAAACAAATTCTGCCAGCAGTTGCTACCCAGTCAACGGAATCCTTCGCCTAGTAGTCACATCCATCGTGGACGTGGACGTAAACTAGAGCTCAGCCACACCAAATTTATGCAAAATGGCGCGAGAAAATAGGCAAAGGGCCCTTAGTATCGGGGACGCAATGCAACCCCAGAAGAACCCACAAGAAGTAGAAGGCGCTCAAGAGCCAAGGGTCATTGCTCTACCGCCAGCTCGGGCAGAAACAACACCAATCAACCACGAACAAGCATCACGATCACTCTTATCCGAAACTACTGAACTCGAACTCGTAGAGGTTGATGTAGGACCGAACCAAGAGCCAGAACTGGTGGATGATGTGGCTGTAGTAGAAGCAGTTTTGCCTCCAGAAACCAGTGAAGTTGAAGTACAGAATACGGCCCATGTCGATGTGGATGAAGTCGCTTATGTAGCTGCACGACAGCGGCCGCATCTCCACCACGAACCTCACCAGCGACGGATTACTGACAACGACGAGCAATCCGAGGAGTTTCTGCATCCGGCGCCCATTCGCAAGAATTCAACGTCCTCTGCGAGTCGCTCCCCGACGCCGAAACATCTTCAGGGTGTAGTTGCTGTTGGTATTGCTTGCAAAAGTCCGCTCGGTTCCTCCGCCGGAACCACCGTCGTGCACTTGAAGAGCGGCGCAGCTGCGACGAACTCTGTCATTTCCGACAGTACACCAAATAACTCGAGCCTCGAGGCAACGAGTACCATCAAGCTGAACAACAAGCTCGGCCGCACCCAGACCAGCTCCAGCAGCGCCACTGCCGCTACGGCGACCTCGACGTCGAAGTCAACGGGTGCTGGAACGGGCCCCAGGATGCGAATCCGGAATCTCGTCGTTACTCTGAACGATGCGAGCAACCGCCGGGGGTCCCAACAGATCACGGTCACGGCCCGGGATGGAAAAGACGCGTTTCACCAGGTGCACAAGTTTGCGGTGCTGTTGCTGCACTCTCTGGACAACTACCAGCTCTGGATCTACAACGCGGATTTCGGTTTGCGGGCGGTGCTAACTCCGGAACATTTGGAGAGCGCCTTTCTGTGGAGCGGCAGCATAAGCGTGGATGTGTACCAGGACGGACAGAAGCCACCACAGCTGATCTGCAGCAGTGGGGGCCTGGGAGCCGGCGCGCGGAATTCGGGAGAGCAGCAGTGCTCGAGTTCTTTTCATCCCCACCTGTCGTCGACGAGTCCGAGGAGAAGCGATGGGCACAATCAGAATCAGTTTTATTCATCGCGACAACGAGGAGGTCCGGGGCTTCCGCGTGGGGAGGAGACGGAGGGCGGGTCTTCGTCGTCCTCGTGCACGAGGTCGAGGTCCCAGCAGCAGGAGCAGCTGCAGCGAAATAACTTCTCGGCCAGCACTAGCCGGCGCCAGTCCCCCGGACACGTGGACCACAGGGGCAATTTCCACAAGGCAGAGGCCGCACCCAAGGCTGAAAGCCCTTCGGGCATGCTGAGAACGTCGTCGGGCCGCCCACGGATTCCACCAATTTCGACGATGATCATAGACCAGCACTGGCACGAACCGCACCTCCCTCAGCAACACCAACAGCACGATGTTGGCGAGCAAGAAACCTGCACCACGATGTCAAAAACACCGCAGAACTGCAAAAACGCGGGGGGTGGCTTCCCCACAGGCAAAGAACTCTTCCACCAGACCAAAATGCGTATGGACAAGACCCGCGCTGGCATCGCCGCGAGGCAGCAAGCCGCAATCGCCACGACCCAGAACGGCACGATGCACCATGACATTGACAACATGAGGGGGCACGTGGTCGTCGGAGGTATCGTGAATGCGAAACCCGAGGAGGGAGATAGTGTCAATGTCAACATGAAGATGTGCGACGTGGAGGATGTTGGTGCTGGAGTAGAGAGTGTTGAGTATAGTGGCGGAGCTACAGGAGGTGGCGCTTGTCATCAAATGCACGACGAACTTGCGCACCTACCGGGCCCCGCGACGCACGCGTCCGCCTCGCTGCAGCTCACCATGACGAACGCGAGCTCGTCGTGCGGAGGTGCGAGCGCGGACAGAAGCAGAGGAAGCGCAGTCGTCTCTCCAGCGGATCATGGTGCAGTAGCTGGTGCTGCTGCTGGAGATTCTTGCGGCATGTTGATTTCCGAGGAACCGGTTGGAGATGGACGTCGTGCTGTGGCTGCGCCTCTTCCCGCTTTATCGAATGGAGCGGCAGCACCAGAGGCCAGCATTACTGAAAAAGGGCTCACTAATCTGAACCGCCAAATCGCACCATCGATGTTTTCCGAGCAGGGGACGAATTCTTCTCCCAGCACCCTGCTGCAATACGCACACACCGAGGCGAATGCCTCAAACCTGTCCCCTCCTGGGCAGAATACGACTGGGGGTTCGCCGTCCACGATTGACGAGTACGCGCCTAGTTTGGTGCCTTCTGGGCGGACGCTCTCGACTGCGAAAGCAAACGACAACGGCCATTACGGCTACACGATGGCGGCGGGGCGAGACGTTGTGCGGGGAATTATCACTCCAGAGCGGGGCGGAGTTTCTTCAGTTGCAGGAGCGGTTAAAACCGCAAACGCAAACAAACCGCAAGCCAATGCCATCATCAATCCGGAGAAGTCGCTGGCGATTGCGGAGCCAATGTACCTGCGAAAATGCATTGTGAAGCTGCAGCGCTGGGTGAAGCGCACGTACCACAATCCGTGCCGCCACACTTCTGGAAGGGAGAAATTAGAATCCATGGAGAAGTTGTTCCACTCTCACTGCGACCGCTGCAACACTCAGGGGCTCAATTGGGACCTGGTTCTCCTGCACCCAGACCCGGACTCGCTGCTGCAGGAAATTCTGCGCAAATCCCAGCTGCTGCCGGACTCGGCACTGATGTCAAAGGGAGGCGGGAAAACGAAAAAGTCCGATCTGAAGAAAGCGGGGGCTGGCGCGGATGCAAGCTGCAACATGCTGAATGAATACAAAAACAGCAACAAAATCGGCAGAAATTCCTCTTCGCGACATCATTCGAAAGGGTCGCGGACGTCAAAATCAAAAAAGACCGGCGGTGGAGGGAAGTCGTCCTCGAGGGGCAGGAAATCGCGCCTGAACAAACGCGAATATTATCCTTGTGACCAGCAGTCGAAGGACACCACGGTCGACCGCAGCAGGCACAACAAACCAGTCGCGGCGACAGCTTTTGCTATAAACCACGGAACGACCACCACAACGACCACACCAGCTGCACCACAGGCCACTGCTACGGTTAGCAAGGCTGGTTCGTCGAAGAAAGGCTCGCGGGGCGGTGGTGAAAGAGAAAGAAACAGCACGACTAGTCTCGTGCCCGCCAATATGTCGAGTCTCCTGTCTGGCAACTACCCATTTGGGGCCGAGTCGTGCGCGCAACTGGCGCGGACGGCTTCCGCAGGCGTGGTTGGGAAACTCGGCGGAACAGCGGCGCTGGCTATCGGGACAGCTGCTCCCACCTCCGGCGCGATGCAGCTAGGGAACCTCTCTGGCGGCGGTGGGGCGCAGCGGAGAAACTCGAAGGAGCTTCTACCGCCTCGTCCCTCTAGAAGTACAACTGGCGGGGGGGTAGGCGATCATCCCGATCGCGTCGCAGCGGTTGCTGGAGGAGTTTCTGCACCGGCTGCAGTTCTGGGTGGGAGTTGTGGGACTGCCATCGCAGCACCGCACGCAGTTCCGCACGTGCCGACCACGAACGGCGAGCAGCTCCAGCTACGTTTGAAGAAAGACGCCGCCAACGACCTGTCGAGAGACCAAAAGCTGCTCAAGGAGGGGCAGCTGGACACCACCCCGATGATGGTCGGGCACGGCAGTATCTGCGGGGAGGACGACGACGAGTCCTCCAGTACGAACGGCTGCAACATGAGCGAGATCTTGAAGCGGCCCGCGGAGGAGTGCAGCGAGATCTCATCGCCGCGGGAAATGGCGGACGACGAGGACAGCGGGGACGAAAGCGACGAGGGAAGCTCGTCCACCTCCGAGGACGGCAGTGAGGAGGAGGAGGACTCGGGTTCTTCAGAGCGCAACGTTCGAATAGATAAGAATGGGCCGACGAGGACGGCGAGCCTGCGGCTGTCCTCTTCGCAGGGGTGGAAAAAGTCTAGCTCCGGAGGCGGTTGCAAAAATGATCTGCAGCGGTCGGCAACGCGGACCAGTAGCCGTGGCCGTAACGGGTGTCCACTTCTACAGGTGGAGCCCCCGCCGAGGGGCACAACTTCTGCTGGGGACCGTGGTCATGATCATCCGGCAACGGTCGTCTCGGGCACGACGCGGCAGAACAGAGCGATCGAGCGGCAACGGCAGGAGCAGCAGCGGCGGGAGCGGGAGTACCTCCTCGAGCAGCAGAAGCAGGAGCTGACCGCGCGCATCCACGCCATGGAGGAGGAGCTGTACATGCTGAAAAAGTGCAACCTGATCTACATCCTCGCCACGCCGCTCGAGCACCAGCCGTCCGCGAGCACGAACAAGAACGCGTTTGGGGTGCTGCGGCAGCGCATCCGCAACATCGTCCTCACCATCGGTGACGCGTTCAAGAAGCGCATGGAGCAGGTGCTCTACGTAAACGAGCGCGCCGTCTCGGCCGCCGGCTGCGCGGGGAACCACCACGGAGCCGCTGCGAACTCGGCCGCGGCTTCCAACACCAACTCGAACGGTGGAGCCGAGAGAGGGGGCGCTTTCATGCCGCAGAGTTGCGTCCAGGTCGCGGGGGGGCAGCTGTCGTCGTCGAGCAGCTTTTACCACCAGCTGAACAACAAGGTCCACGGAGGACCGCGCAGCAGCTTCAACTCCGGCACGAATTTGTCCACACGCACGAGCAACAATCTGAACTTCCAGACGCTCGTGCAGATCTACCTTTTGATTTCGCAAGTGGTGGAGGCGTACACGCACCTCTTTGCCGGCATCGGCGGGTCGGGCAGCGCGATCGAGCTGCGGGCCCTGTCGCACGCGGAGGACAATTTGGACAAGTGGAACATGGTGGACCGGATCTACAGCGGCATTCTGTCCGACGTGCTGGAGTACGTCGAAGGCTGCCTGAACCGGTTCGAGTACCTGTTCAAGTCCTCGGTGCTGTGCAAGAAGGTGGCGGAGCTGTTCCCGTACACAAAGTTCCCGCTCGACATGCGCCAGTCCGACTGGAAACTGTACGAAAAAGGGTGGGCCGGCGGCCACGGGGCGGGGGCGAGCAGTGGATTCTTGGGAAGCAGCAATCTACTTGGAGTGGCGGGCGGAGGTGATAAGCAAAATCAAAATCCTGCAGGCAGTTCTTCTCTTGGTAGAAATACTGGACGATTACTTCCAGCTCCATCGGGCTCCATGAATTCGAACTCACCTGTTGATGGCGCCGGAGGACATCTTGACACCAGAGGCACGACAAGAACTTCGTGGTCTTTCCGGAATGCGCCCAACCCGCTGGACCCCATCCCGCGCAGCCTGTCCACGCTCGGCGGATTGTCTTCCACGGGCTACTCGAACGTGAATGCGGAGCCCCTCGGTGGTGCTGGAGGCGCTGGTCTCGTGAACACTGGGATGCTGAATGGAAATAAAATGCATCGCAGCCAGCAGCACAATCCCAAGAGCCTGTACCAAATGTCGGGGTACGAGCGACTTCGCCAGAAGAAGCAGTGGCTAGAGACCCAGGCCTTCGTGTACCTCAAGCACGGGCGGGACTGGGGTCGCGTGCGCCCGCTCAACAACTACGTTTTTCCGTTGTCCTCTTCACATTCTTCGCAGGCTGGCGGCATGAAGATGCTGGCAAATCAAGAACAAAACTACTCGTCGTCGTGGTCAACCGAGCACCAGCCACTCGAGGGACTACAAACTCAAGGGTTGGCGACCGTAAATAACGCCACAAGCAGCCACGACCCGATCGAGCATCACCAGTGCCGCCGGGCGCAGCAGTCGTTCTCCAAGTACTACTCGGTGCGCGCGGGTTTCACGGGCTCCATGATTGCGGGAGTAAACAACTTCCATAGCATGAACTCGACCAATTCCGACCATGACACCGCGAGCGTGTTGTCGGAAAAGCTCTCCGCGTTTCCCTGGCGTAAGGACGAGATCAACGCGGCGGAGAAGCAGAAACTGCTTTGGAAAAGAAAGTGCGCAGCGCGAGGCGGGGGCCCACATCTTGGGAGCACCAGGGCTGCAATCAGCTCGAATGCGCAAGGAAAACTGCAAGGCAAGACTGGTGCCTACTCCACAACGTCGGCGAATTTGGAGCAGAAGAACTGCTCTGCCCCGGCGTCCCGTGCGGACCAGCAGCACCAGAGGGAGCAGAAGCCGCGCGGCTGCAAGGAGACGGACGAATTCGTGATCCTTCGGCTGTGTCCCTCCCGCAACTTCCACTACTCCTTCATTCTCGCGGAGAAGCCGACGACGCTGTGGCGCACGGTTTACAAAAAGGCGATGCGGTACTACGGGCTGGACTACATGGAACTGGCGAGCTTCCGCTCGGCCATCCACCTCATTCCCGAGGAACCCATCGGGAACTCGAATTTCCTCCAGCAGAAGTTGTTCCACAGCATCATCGTCACGCGGCCGACCCACATGTCGACGGTGGACCGGGTGTCGCTGGACCTGATCCGCATTCTGGAGGAGGACTACGCGCTGGACCGGAGTACGATGCAGCTCACGCTCGACATCCCGCAGGAGTACCTCTGCCTGCCGCACATCGAGGCAAGCCGCTTCATCGCGGACTTGCTCGTGCTGCCCTTCGAAATCAACACGGACGTGGCCGCGGGACAAAGTCAGGGGGACAAGGTCAAAGACAGGGACACCAAAGGGAACGCTGGGGAGGCGGGGGGTGAAAACAGTGGTGCAAGCAACACGATGTTGAAGACCACCTCCGACCGCGCGGCTGGAGGCGGGGGGACGGCTGCAGCAGGAGGTGCAACCAGTCCGAAGTCCGCGGTGAACAACTCCAGCAGTGCGTCCGCCTACGTCGACCAGACCGCCGGCGCTTCCACGACCGCGGCTTTTGCGCCGCCACCCCCCAGAACTGGGAGGAACACCCCGCCGCCGCTGCAAAACCAAAATCCATCTGTGATTTCGACCACCGGCGCACAGGTTGCAAATGATGTAACCAGCAGCGTCGGGGGAAACAACAGCAACGCGAACGACGTTCGAGAGCATGCCAAATCGGTGTGCGAATATCCCCAGTTTGAGTCCGCGGAGTTGCTCAGTGGGGGGACTACTGCAGTGCATGGAACGAACGCCGCTACTGGAACCACTGGAGCGGGGCGAGGGACCGCCCACCAAGAACATGCACATGCCGGCGCTGCCGGGAAGAATCACGCGTCGAATTCTGCATCGAACGGCAAGTCCAACGCAACTTCGTACACGTGGAACCACTATCTGCAGTCCGAGATCATCGACCCGGTCGCCGCGCTTGCCGCGAACGCCACCGGCACGGGCGAGAGTTGCCACGGCAACGCCGTCGCCAGCGTCGTCGGCGGCAACAGTTTCGCGGGGCCTGGCGCGCTGTTCGGGACGAAAAATACGACCCATGCTGGCGGCGCTGGTGGAGGAAATTCTAAATCCTCTCCCAGCTGCAAGCACACGGTGTCTTCGAACAAGTCCTCTTCGAAGAACCACCACCGGTTCTACTTCCGGAACTCCCACTTCCGCCGCTGCGTGTCGATCGAGTGCGACTACCAGGAGTTCACGGCGTGGCTGCAGTTCTTGCAGCACCTGCGCCGCGGCAACCGCGTGCGGCAGGTGGATTTGATGGCTCTGAACGCGCGCATCACCTTCCTGGACGTGTCCGCGCTCTGCGAGCACATCCGCCACCTGTCCACGAAGGTGGAGCTCTTTCGCTCGCTCACCTTCGGGAACTACGTGCCGCCGGGCCTCACGTCGCCCGGAGCGGGAGGCGGGGGGGTGGGTTCACTGAGGGTGGCCGCACTTCCGCCGATCGTCCCGGGCAGTGCGGGCTCGAACAATGGGGTCCTCCTGGCCGATTTCGAACCGGCGTCGCAAATCATGGCGCACCAGCTCGCGGCGGCCCAACCGGATGCGGCTGCTGCTGGCTCAGCGCTAGGAGGCTCGTTTGGCGGGATCTGCCAGGGGATGGTGGAGCGGCAACTACGGAGACTCGAAGACTACTGGCTAAAGATTGACGAAGACAAATGCTTCCAAATACATCTGGGACCCGATGCTGGGAACGCAGCTATGGCTGCCTTTGCTACGGCGCCCGGCGACGGAGGAGGCTCTTGTGATGGGTCAGAAAAGCCGCTGCTTGCGCTGGAAGACGGAAATGCTCATGAAGACGGATGTGAGCCCCCGAACAAGGACGCTGAGCATTCCGCAGATCGCAGCTCGTATGGATTCCAAACGCCGGAAAAGAAGTCGACAAAGCACAAGCTTGGACGCGCTGCGGTTGGAAGCGGGCGCGCGCTGGACAACAGCAGAAACAACACTTCGCTCGACACGACGCACTGCCCACTGGACGACTCCGGGTCGACGGCCAACAGCTTGCTTGAAACCTCCACCGGCGACGTCCTCATGGCCTCGTCGGAGCCGGGCTATCACCTCTCACCAGAGATTAAGGAAGCGTCGATGGCCCATTCCGATTGTGTCGCGGACGCGTCTGTTGCTCTGCCGCAAGCGACGCCGGAAGGGTCCCCGGCGCTGCGGAGTCCGGATATCGAAAACGCCGAGAAAAGGGTGACGAATACAGGCGATTCTACATCTTTGTTCGTTGCCAAGCCTGATTGCCACCGCGTAACTGATTTCGTGTCGCACCGCGTCGAGCCTCTCACAACTGCTGCGTGCGGAGGAGGCGGGGCGGCCGCGGCTGGAAAGGGAATAGCGATCGGTACACGTCGGCGTCAACATGGTTCGCTCGCAGCTTCAACGGAGGAGAAGGGCCCCGTCGGTGCGCCCGGAAGCAGCGCCGACGCGGAGGTCCATCCGCTTCCTACCCCCCATCCTACCGGGGCGGGGGTAGCGGCACCGAACGGCCCTAAAGAAACAGAACCTGCAGCGCCAGCGGCCAACACAGAAGCGGCTGCTCCGCGAGATACTTCTGCTGATTCGTCAACATCGTCCTTCTCCAGCACGCTGCAGCAGCTCCTGTCGTGGAACACATACACGACTACGAAGTGGGGTAGTGCGACCACCAACGTGCTCAAGAACGTGTTCGGCGGCGGAGTCGATCTCGATCTTCATGACGCTCAGCACGACAACAGCACACGCTCGCCCTCCTCCGCCAGCTCGGATCACGGAACCTCCGGAGACGAGGTCGTCCACTTCGAGTCCGGCAGTGCTGGTGTAGTCGGCAACAGCGACGCCAAGCCAGAGCACCCTCCTCCTCCTCCTCGTTCCGGCTGTCGTGTGATGAATGCCCCGACGCGCATCAACCGGCAGGCGCTGGGCGGTCACCACCCCAACACGTGCGACCCTGTGCATAGCGGGAAGACGGAGACCACCTTCAAAAGCACGCTGAAAGAAGAGAAGGAAAAGGAGGACCGCATCACACACTATCGCGGGACGCCTAACGTGATCACGCCGGCCTACGTGCTGGGCACAACGGGTAGCAGCACCACCAATGCCATTAAAAACGTCGCGGACACATGGCTGATTCAAAAAGTGGTCTCGACGGCATCCACGACCGGTGGCAGCTTGTTCATCCCCGGAGCAGGCGCGGAGACCGTGCCGCTAAAACACTACACCTTCAAGATGGACCCGGTACTAGGATCTCCACCCATTTGTTTGCTTTCAATGCTTGAGTACAAATATTTCTTCGATCGCTCCAATATTCCGAACTCGATTCCGACGTTGCGTTGCTCACGTTCTATTTTGTCAGTAACAGATGAAAAGCGCCCTCTTGTTCTTCATGAAATGAATGAACCCACCACAGATGCGCGGTGGTTTGCACGTGATTCGGCAGCACCCGGGGAGCTCGGTTACTTCCGCCTCCACGCCCGGCAGGGACTACATCGTCGCCCCGACGTCGCTGACCATGTCCCTCGGCGTGAGCGTCGGCGTGCAGACGGCGCTAGGGCTTGTGCGAAACCTCTGGACGGCGAAGGAAGACACAAAAGCGGAAGACATCGGCCGCGAGCTGGTGAAAGACGCCGGGAAGGGCGCCTGTGTCGGCACCAGCTACTGGAGCGTGCTGCAACTCATCAACGCCGCACAGGGAAGCAGCGTGGTACAAAAATTCATCTTCATCGCCAAGAAACGGGTCTACCTCTCCCATGATAGAACAGGCACATCGTAGAAGTAGAACTTGAAGATGAAATTGATTCCTCATGTTCAATGTGAGTATACCATGACGGAAACCGTCCCGTCCCGCTCCGGGACCACCAAAAATGGGTGGCGAACTGGGTAGCGTCTTGGAGCACTTTTTTAAAATTTTCGTGCTATTATCTTACAGATGTTTAAGTTAGCTGGGCCGCTTAACTAACTAAAATGATAACCAATGTAATCCAATCAAACCAATCCAATCAAACAAGTAGAAGGAGAAGCCAGGGCCCGCCGGATTCTACAGCAGCTGGCGACACAGAGGCTGCGGTCGGTTCTCGCGTCCACGCCGGACTTGGGCCCCACCTCGAAACGATCGCGGCGCGGAGCCATGCAGAAAGGGTTCCCGAAGGGCTGCCGCTGAGGGGGTCGCGTGGAGCTGCGGTTGACGTGGCACCTGCTCGATGTCTGGTAGTGAGTCACGATGAAAATGTCCTTGCGAAGAGATGCTCTGCTGTACTGCTTGCGGTGTTGCTTTGGCTCGCTTTCGCGTCCCCGCTATCGGTCTCTGCGCGTCGAGTCGTAGTCATGTTGTTCCGCGTATCGCTTTTGTTCGATGGAGGCAGCGATGAACGCCATCGCACTTTTTTGTTGATTGAGCGACGGCACAGAAGGGGCCCTGAGTTGTTTTGAGAGTCGGCGTTTGTTGTCGATTTTCCGCGAGGTTTTTCTGCTCTTCCAAGAGCCAGCACCCACGAGCATGCACGAGAGTAGAAGCCAACGAGTACAGCACAGCACGTCTTCGCGCGAAAGTTTTCATCGTGATTCTACCGTAAAACGCAGCAACTAGGCACAACCGAAAACCCGGAGTAAAGAGTTTGCAAGCACCTGCTCGGCAAGTAGAAAGATGAGCACCCTCATCAACGTCCCGGAGAGCAAGCGCGGCATGAAGCCGAGGGACAAAAAGGAGCTGGCGGTCAAGATCATCGCTGCTCTGAAGCAGTGGCTGGAGTATGCGTCCGACGCCGACCTGCAGAATCTGATGGAGAACTGCAAGGAGGTTCTCGAGGCCAGGAAGGACATCATCGGAGGAACGGCCTTCACCTTGGCGCAGCGGGGTATTTCTTGTTGTTTGCATTGTCGTTTGTAGCCGGAGACTCGGCGTAGCTTTTTGGCGATCGTATCAATTGCCGGCTCCTCGTGGACAATTCCAAGCTCCAGTCACGCAAACTCTGCGATGCCTCCCACTCCACGTCTACTACAGAGTCGTGGGCGTCGATTCCCCGCAAGTACAACGCGCAGTTCATCGCGCGCGCAATCCTGTGGGACTTCTCCGAAGTGGAGCCCATTGTGATGAACAGCCCCATCGCCTGGGAGGTCTATAAAGAGTGGGGAATGGACGAGACGGATGCTGTATTCACTTACCTTTTGCTTACATTATGAAAGTAGCGATGGCGAGACTCTCATCGGTCGTCTTTACTTCTACCTCAATGGCTAGGCAGCTAGCGACGTGCTCACATGGCGAAACCCCCCTATACATCAGCCGCCGCTCGACTTCCGTAACCAGTGCACGGAAAAGAGTTGCGACACCGCGATCCAGCGCCTGGCCAAAAACAACGCGTGGTGTGAAGACGATTTCCGTGACATCGCGGACCGCCTCGGCAAGCACCACGCCCACGTCGAACGCAAGACGCCGATCCCGAACGGCGTGAGACCGGTGCGCGGGAATCAGAACGAAGCTGCTGGAACCCCCACGGTAAAGTCCTAGCTCGAGTAGCTATAGTTGCCCAGAACTTCCTATTGTGCTCATGCTTTGGCCGCGAACAACGTATCACATTCAGGGTAGCTGCTTCTAGCTTCTGAAGATCTGACGTTGCCACTTCCGTCTGCTCCAGGTGCATGCGATTGCGGATGATCCTGCCCGAGCGGGGCAGCGGTCCGCGAGCGCCGCGCCCAACGCCCGGCCCCGCACCAACCGCCGCGACAACACGGTCCAGGAGCGCGGGGAGAGCGCGGAGCGCCTGCTGCAAAACGGAACGAAGCTGTTCGTGAACCCGGTGCGCGACCCGGCGACCGGCAAAACCACCTTGTACGGAACCGTGGCCCCGAAGTCCCGCGGCGGCAAGCACCCCGTGGCAGCCGAGCCCATCCCCCTC
>RXOD01005507.1:0-13706 GCA_005223375.1 Amoebophrya sp. AT5.2 | reverse complement strand
CGGGCCTCGAACATCGTGGACGACCGTGGAGTCCGGCAGTGGCCTACATCCCGGGCGTCGATGTGGAGGCAGTGGGGAGCGCGCTTGCGGGCCTCCGCGTGTCGGACGATGCGGTGGAGATGGAGGAGGACAACGACGCGGAAGGCGCTGCTGCCGCCGGACAGGGCACAGCATCAACCATCCGTAGAAAAAAAACCAGGGGAGGAGGGATGTGGAAGCGACTACAGCGAAGGGATCCGGCCACGGCGTCTACTAGAAATGTGGTTCAACAGGAAGATCATGATGGTGTGATCGTTCCACCGTGGTCGCAGGCGCAGCTTCTTTACCCTGCTTGCTTTCCAGGCGCAGCGGGAGCAGAAGCATTTTTCCTCGCGCCGCCGTACCCTGCTTGCTTTCCGGGCGCAGCGGGAGCAGAAGTACCGTACTCCTTCTACCCGTACTCTCCGGGCTGGGGAGCAGTGAGCGGGCCCGACGGATCTTCGTGGGCGGGAGCAGCGAGCTCATGGAGCGCACCAGCACACGCGCATCAAAACAAGAAGAAAAACCAAGATGCCTGGGGGCCCGAACGAGCCTCGCAGTTGCCGATGCCGGAGCGGGGACCGGGCGCCTGGCTTCCGCCGCAGCTGCGGACGATGACCATTGTGGTGAACGGTGTAAGTGGCAGCCACATCGTTACGATGGAAAACGTAGACCCGGCGCAAATGACGGCGCATGATCTGCGGGAAAGGGTCGTTTCGGCGAAGGGTGGGCCTGCGGCGGGGGCCTTCCTCCAGGCGAATTTGTCTTTGATCTCCCGCACTGTCAACGTCGGCCCCGAAAAACCCCGAACGTCGGGCGAGCGAAGAAGAAGAAACACAAGAACTGTGGCCGAGGCGTTTAATATTAATCTTCGGCGCGTGCCGGATTCTCTAATCCTGACTGCCGTGTTCTCTGATGTTGCGCAACGAGTGCGCGACGCCTGTGCCTGCCCCGACATCCTTAGCGCGAAAATTAATTTCTTTGTGAAACGGTTCCACTATTATGCGCGCGCTGCCGGCCGCGCGGTTGAAGCGGGTTTGAGCGCAAATGAAGCGCTGTTTAGAGCGCTGCAAACAGTCGCGGACGTTCTCGGTCTCCAGCTGGCCGACCGGCGCCCAGCTGGCGCTCAGTTTCAGGAGGTGCCCACCAAACTTCAGTCTGAGAAGAACGACCAGGGCGAGACTGTTCGTCGCACAGGAGAGGTGGACTGGAAACAACGGGCGGTCGCGTGGCGGCAAGGATTGCTGGGGAACTACGTACAAAACAACGTCGCAAACTACGGCCAAGACAACTTGCCACTGATGCCGGGCGCCTTCAGGTGGCACGGGTTTGTCCGGAGCAAGGACAACCGCGGAAGGCTGACAGAAGACATTATAGAGATCGTGTCGGTGGAAGGGGCGCCGAAGTGGGTCCAAGAGGCTCTTGACGCCTGCTGGGTCGCAGCAGCCTACGCCGAGGAAAGTGACATTCGTGAAGTTCGACAGGCCCTCCACTATGCTGAAAGAGACTGGAGGAAACGAGGCGAAGACAGAGCCGCCCGAGCACAGTGGCAATTCGCGGACGGGCTGATCGGAGGGACGCAGTAACATTACGCTTTGCACCTATAGAGAAGTGACACAAAGACGAAGAGTAGCACAAATACCGCGGCCCACAGCTCTGCACCAGCGGCCTCGCGATTTACACGAAATAAGACGTCGCTCTCTCAGGCCGTGACGATCGTAAAAATGGGCCGTCTAGTGCCCCCTCCGGGGCAAGCTCTACGTCCAGCTGATGAAAAGCTAAAGTATAGAAACTAAATAAACGCAGACGCACAGTTCCTAATCCTCTCTGGGTAGTGCGATGCCAACTCTACTGCAGCTGAAATAAAACGGAATTCCTACGAATAGCCTGGGGCTGGCTTCTGCCTGCTCAGTCGCTGCGAGCCGAGAGCGGTGGGCGGAGTACCTATGTGCCGCGGCCGGGTCGATCGAGAAACGGAAACTAGACTCGGCTTCTATGTTCGCTCAAAGATCGCGACGAAGAATTTTGAACTTCATTTTTGTGGAATACTTTTGTACTTTTACGTCGAGGAACAATTTTTGTAATTTTGATCACCCTCAGCATCTGACTTTGAACTATTTCTTGCTGGGGCTTGAAGTGGTCACCGATGTCTGCTTCTATTTTCCTATATTCGATTCCGCGGCTAGAGGACTCACAACGAACTCAGCGGGGTCGGCAAGTAGAAGCACTGCAGCAAGCACCGTTGTGAATTTTTGCAATTTTGTCATGGATCATCTGAGGACACCCCCTGCACTCTGGGCGGACAGGGCCGAACATCAATTAATTTTTGTAATTTTGATAACCACGTCGAGGAACAAAGAGAATCGAATCCATCGCCGCCACGGATGTGGTGAGCCACCAAGAAACCCTTTTGCGCGCTCTCGGCGGCGGAGGTAGTGGAGCCGTGAAGTAGTAGAGTGGTAGCGGAGGTAGTAGAGAAGCTTCGATCTCCGTAGATTCAATCAATTTGCTGTGCGCTCGCGATCCGATCGGTCAACCAGATCCGTTAATGATACTAGGCCAAGGAAGACGAAGATCTGACTCCGAAGAACTAATACTATTAGGTATGGAGATCCGGTGAGTTGGATCGGTTTTGTTGAGCAGTTTTAGTGCCGGTTGGTATGGGAATGAACATGCGTCGACGCAGCAATCGATGCGGAGTGCCTCCGGTGCTCGGCGCTTTTCTCAGAACGATAATGCCACCCCCGCCCAACATCAACGTCAGCCACGCCTCCCAATTTTGAATCGACTAGAGCAAAAACTTTAGTATCCCTCTCGCAAAGTCAAACTGAGCCTGAAAGCCAAGCCCAATTTTCTATTTTCAACATCTAGGCTGAAGTTAAAGGTCGGATTAAGGTTAAAAATCTCTGCATCGAAGATGAGCAAGCTCCTTGTTTTTATTGCGATCGCTGCGCATCTCCTCGTCTCGGAGGGAATGCGGCTGGTTCCTGGTGATCTCAAGCCTGACATCCAGCCAGTGCTCTGGGCGTTTCGCGCTATGCGGGCAGCGGACGAAGCAGTGGAGAGATTCGTGGAGAGATCCATGCTAGAAGGGGGAAATGGATTGGAGGAGGAGGGCCGAGTGGCCGTGCTGTGGCAACACGGGGGCGGGGGGCTGGCAGCGCCAGCGCCGTACCAATTGGATAACGGTAACCATCAGCATGACGTGCAGGATGGGGCTCTGACACGGCGCGTTTTCATAGACCTGGACCGGTTTCAAGGGGATGACGACGACGACGACGAGTCGCAGCGCCTCGCCATGGGTTGGGCGAGGCGGCTCGCCAGAGCGATGATGGCAGTGGAGTACTTTGTGGAAGATAATGCAGCTCAGGCCCGTGGTGCGCCACCTGCAATGCCCCGTCTAATGCGTTTTCCCCTCAGCCCGCCCGTCGACCTGGAGGTGCCCGAGATTACTCACCAACAAGACGCGTACGTGGCCTGCTGGCGCCTTGCGGCGGCGGCGGTGTATGCTGAAGAAAGGATCGTGCCCGATGGACCACTGGAGGCGGAGGGACTAGATGATGAAGACGGGGGGGATCGGGTCTGGGAGCAAGTAGTCATCCCTGATTTCATGGCCATCAGTCAATTCACCCGTGCCAACAACCGGCCCACTTTTCATTTTCGTCCGCCGCCGCCGGTGACAAGCCTGAACATAGCGCTTACGCGGGACTGATGGACTGGACATAGCGCCTAGCTTCGGCAAGTAGAAGCACTGCGGCGAGTACGGTTATAAATTTTTGCAATTTTGTCCTGCCTCATCTGAGGACACCCCCTGCACTCTGGGTGGTGCGATGCCAACTCTACTGAAGCTGAAATAAAACGGAAGTCCTACGAATAGCCTGGGGCTGGCTTGGACGTAGCTGCGCACACGGATGCGAATGCCTGGGGCGGGCAAACTAACACTAATCCGTTCGAGACGGTCCTCTCTGGTGCATCTCATAGCCGGTAAGCTTCCACCCCTGAGGTCCCGGCGCACAAGGAAGTAGAGACAATGGTCGGGAGCAACGTACGACACTCGGCGCTGTGGAACGTCTTCGAGACGCAATGGCTGCAGGACCGGGCGGCTACGTTCCCGCTCCCCCACACGACCGGACAAGAATCGCCCCGCCTCTCATCTAGATCTACGTGCGCGGGAGGGCGAGAAGCAAGTCTGATTTAATAGCATTAGGCCCAGATCATGACCTCAATCGTCATCGTGCTGATTGGGTGTTTTCTCTCGGTCGCCACCGTTATTTATTTGGACATCAATTTTTTGGCTTTTTATCTCTCGCCGAGGCCGCTGGTGCAGAGCTCCTTTCCGCTTGCCGACTCGTGCTCGCACCCACCTCAGCGAGATCACCACTTCCTCTGAGGCCGCTTTTTGTAATTTTGTAATCCTCTACCTCTAGTATACTTTTTTGTAATTTTGTAATTCAATCGTGTTGGTCTCATATCGATGAATGCATATGGAAACAAACACTGCGCGATCGCTCTGGGTCACAGTGAAACAGTGATGTTCAAGTGCCTTGCTAGAGTTGCGAGGATCCCCCAGGGCTGAGGGTAAGGCAGGAACAGATGGGGGAAAGAGCAAGTGAGGAGACAGCAAGAAGCGAAAGAATGAAACACAACGAAGACCACGCGCATAAGGTCCATGATCAAAGATCCAATGATCAAGCCGTGTGCTCCTGCGACCAGAAACTATTTAATTGCGTACTATATTTACTATAGCTAGTTCTACTCTGTTACTCGTTGTGCGGAAGGCAGGAGGAGGTAAGCGCACTCGCTTGTGTTAGTATAACTAAGTGACGAAGACGAAAGAAGATCATGATCAGCGCTGGCCCTTGACGTACAGAACGATTCCACGATCCTAGTCGTCCGAAGATCGCGGTCGGAGTCTTCGCGAGATCCATGATATTTATTTGAAAGAAGGAGCCCAGTCACGTTTACCGTCGAAAAGGTCTGCCAGGAACAGCTTCTGCAGCCACCTCATCCGTCAGCGTCATAAGTCTCCTGCTAGCACAAGTGCCTAACCTTGAGAACAACAGTGAGGATATCCTTATCGGAGGCTTCACACTGACTACCACGAACGACCCTTACAACAGCAAGACTTACCACACCCCATCTCTGTTCGTCCTTGGAACTGCTCCCCGAGCAATCGCAATCGGACAAGCTTCAACAGCCGTAGAAGAGCACTAAGTTAGTATAATAAATTGGTTCTAGACCCCACATAGAGCAGTCACAGTTGTGGTCAGAATGAAGGTGAGCACGTTCCGAGGCATTTGGTGCGGTTTGGTCGCGACAGTGACTACTGGTGACCTCATGTCTCCAGCAGTCCGACAGACTGTAGCGATTTCGGTTTCGAAAGCCCCTCGCGTCCAGCCCCCCGACGTTGACGATGATGGAATTACTGCGTCTGTGGCGGGCCTCCGTCTGTCCGATCGTCGTCGTCCGGCGTTTCGGCCCGGGCGACTGTGGTCGGGGCACGCGATGGTTGCTGATAACCATCCCCGCGTGGGGGAACTCGAACGCAGTGTCGGCATTGCGAACATTGATGGCGGGATTTTCCGCACCGGGCGCCCAGGCTCTGGCCACGCCATGGTCGATCACGAGCACCCTCGCCTGGCGGAGCTTGAAAACCACGCCGTCGGCATCGTAAACTCTGGACGCGGGGAGGCACAGTGGACGTTACACCCCCGCACCGAAGAACGGCGGCCACGCACGAAAACGAATACTAGATCGCTTAGTCTTCGAGAACTTCTACCGGAAGAAGTTCTGAAAAGAGTAGCGGCTTTCAGCGTCAACCTGGGTCCTGGCGACGTGCGAGCGACCCGAATCGGGCAGGACACGTGGACGCTGCTGGACCGGCTTGATGTGTTGGGAATTCTGGCCGCTTTCGCGGAGAACGCGTGGGCCACTGTGAGGAACAGATATGACGAGTGGTCGACGGCGCGTCAACAAGCGCGTGATGCAACTGGGTCTGATGAAGTAGCCGGCCTTTTCTTTAGACGCAGACCTTCTCTGAAGGATATCTTCCGGGCGCACGGGTTCATCGAGCGCACGACGTGGAATGGCCCTCCCTTGTTGTTGGAGGATTATCATGACCAACGGCTTGCTTTGCGGCGTCTATGCGACGCGACAAGCTCGCTGCTCCGCAGCACGGTGGGAGACGGTTGGCCGAGTCCTGCGCAGTTTCTCGTCTCGTCGCACGACTCCCTCGCTGCTGGTGCGCCGGGGCGGCTGAGAAACCCTCAGCTTCGATGGAGTCTGCGGCTGCGCTCGGGGGCCCAGGTTCGCATCAAGCCGTGGGGAGCGCACGGGACGGATTTTCGGGGCGCAGGTTTGCATCAATTCGAAGAATACTTGTACTGGAGCCAGGTGGGCGAAGCTCTTTCGGAAGCTGAATCTGAGCCGTTCTTTTTGCGATGGACCATTTACTTTGAGGGGTACGCGAACGCCGAGCTGACTGGCGAGGTAGTGGAGTTCCTGCCACCCGGCACTTTCACGGGTCTGCCGCCGGGGCCTGGCAACTTCCGGGGGGAAGGCGGCTATTTGGTCCGATTTCCGCTGCCGGCGTTGCCTTGGACGAGAGAACAGCAGGGAAGCGCGGGACAGTCGCCCTTCTGGCAGGTCGGGGAACCGGTGACTGAATTGACGACGCAGGGCATCGGTGTATCTGACGAGCAGGTGCCGCCGGGCGGCTGGCGCCTCACTCCGGAAGGCGCTACGCGACTGCCAGACGGGCAGAACGTGCTATTATTGGAGGTGCCGCTCAGTCGGCTGTACGTGGACGTAGCTGCGCACACGGATGCGAATGCCTGGGGCGGGCAAACTAACACTAATCCGTTCGAGACGGTCCTCTCTGGTGCATCTCATAGCCGGTAAGCTTCCACCCCTGAGGTCCCGGCGCACAAGGAAGTAGAGACAATGGTCGGGAGCAACGTACGACACTCGGCGCTGTGGAACGTCTTCGAGACGCAATGGCTGCAGGACCGGGCGGCTACGTTCCCGCTCCCCCACACGACCGGACAAGAATCGCCCCGCCTCTCATCTAGATCTACGTGCGCGGGAGGACGAGAAGAAAGTCTGACTTAATAGCATTAGGCCCAGATGACCTCAATCGTCATCGTGCTGATTGGGTGTTTTCTCTCGGTCGCCACCGTTATTTATTTGGACATCATTTATTTGAATTTGGCTTTTTATCTCTCTCCGAGGCCGCTGGTGCAGAGCTCCTTTCCGCTTGCCGACTCGTGCTCGCACCCACCTCGGCGAGATCACCACTTCCGCTCAGGCCGCTTTTTGTAATTTTGTAATCCTCTAGTTCTAGTATACTTTTGTAATTTTGTAATTCAGTCGTGTTGGTGTTGGTCTCATATCGATGAATGCATATGGAAACAAACACTACATGATCGCTCTGGGTCACAATGAAGCAGTGACGTTCGAGTGCCTTACTAGAGTTGCGAGGATCCCCCAGGGCTGAGGGTAAGGCAGGAACAGATGGAGGAAAGAGCAAGCGAGGAGACAGCAAGAAGCGAAAGAAAGAAACACAACGAATTTTGGATTTTTTCTTTGCAGCGGCCTCCCCGATTCCCTGGGAAAATTAGTTCTATCTAAGGCACTCTTGGTCGTTACTCGGTGAGCAAGACGCGTCATAGACTGCTAGAGCTAGCTATCTTCAGAAAAGCCCTCAATTCTAAATTTTGAGGAATTCTGTTTATTTTTGAAAATCGTTTCGCAGTTCGGCCACCGTCACACCTAGATAGTGATGACGCCGATCGCAACATTCTACAAATAAAACATCCATGGCGAAGATTTGTGAGGAACAAAGAGAGCTGGATCAGCATCAAAATGCAGCAGCTTTTGACAGAGCGGTGTAGCGGTCCCTGCCTTCGTCCATGCATCCGTGAGAGTGTGGAAGATTCTTGCGCCCTCTTTTTCAGGGGGTCCTTTCGAACAAGTCTGAAGATCCAATGTATAGTACATTTTTCACCGTGAAGATCGAAATCGACGATCCAGCTAAGTGATTCGAAAGCAGGAAAGGACGGGGATCGATCCAGTTCCAGACGTGATCTTGTGCTGCGGAATGTTGAGAAATCCAAGTCGGTCTTGCGTGCTTGGTGATGAGGAAAGTCGCTCAGCCGCGAGATTGGGAACGGCTTCGGCGATCAAAGCGGGCCTGTATTCGATGCAAGTCTGCAAAAGCTGCAGTGCCTTTTTATCTTTTATCACTTATTTCAACCGCACCCCCGGAGCTCATACCATTCCTAGTGACAAACTCTACTTTACGTTTACACCTTACAGTCAAGCAGGAAACTAGACTCATCGAAATAAAGCAGCAACTGCATCCTGATATCGAAGAATGGCGCTTCTGTCTCGTCGCAGCATCGCGCTCGTCCTGGTGTTCGGTACGGCCGGCTACCTTCGCCAGTTCAGGGACTTTTTTCAGGGCCCCTCGACATCAGGAGTGTTCTTCGTGGACGCGGCTGCCCCCCAGACCGCGGCGGGCGCTTCGAAACCCGAGGTCGGCGAAAAAACTTTCCAACCAACATCCGGCTCGGCGGGAGCACCTACCCCCCAGCAGAACCCCGGAGCACCCACCCCGGAGGAGGAATTCGCAACCATGATGGACCACGTTTTTCGTCGACCTCGCGGCCGCGGCCGTGAGCAGTATTGGATGGCGGAGGTAGAAGTGGTCAAAAAAACGAGCGCCGGTGTTGTCAACAGCATGTACATGAAGGGCAACGCTAGTCAAGTGGACCACCCGTCCTGGGTAGAGGCGACGCGCGACCGGTTATGGCAGCATTTTCACAAAAACGGCACGCTTCCAGTTGTTGCAGCGGAGCACTTGGGTGAGATCGAGATGGAGCCCGGCAGCGCGTGGCTGGGACCGTTGGAGGAGGTCGGAGTATACGCACGGAGGAGGAGGATTTCTAAAACCTATATAGTGTATATGCGGGGGCCGGCGACGTTGCGCGAGCGTGTGGAAGCTGAGCAAAAGGTGTTGGAAGCTGAGCAAAAGGCGATAACCTTTCAGCGAAGCAGGCGTGATGCAGTTGCAGATGAAGATGAAGATGAAGGAGTAGGAGAGCTCATTTATCGGTTGACAGAGTCGCTCCGTCAATTAAATTTATGGGAAGCGGAGGAAGCGGAGGCGAGGGCGTCTGCATCCACATCAGGTTGGAAAAAATTGCCTCAGGCGCTGCAGGAGTGGCAGGACGAGTGCTATGACGCCTATTGTGACGTGCGCAGGAAGGAGTTTCGCCTCGTTAGTCTTTCTGCTGGAGCCCCAGGGCTCATAAGGGAGCCCGCCGCCGCCGCCGCCGGTGAACAAGCCGCTTAGTCGGGGCCGATGGGTCGTCTAACGGGACTGGTGAGAGCGCTCAATCTGGAGCCGGTGGGTCGCCTACTTAACGGAGCTGGTGGGTGGTCCTCGTCGAATCCCTCGTCGCCAGAGCCGGCGGGCAGGTTCTGGAAGAGGAGCCTGGAACAAGGCGTCTGCAGCGGGACCTGCATCGGTCGACGACTCTTCGATCAGCCACAATTTTGTTCGCCATGGATTTTTTAATTTTTGCTTTAAAGCGGCCTCCCCGAAGATGCCCTGGGAAAATTACTTCTAAGGCGCTCGTGGTCGTTACTCGGTAATTTTGTTCCCCATTAATTTTTGGATTTTTTCTTTGCAGAGGCCTCCCCGATGCCCTGGCTAAATTCATTACTTCTATCTAAGGCACTCGTGGTCCTTACTCGGTTAGCAAGACTAGACACGTCATAGACTGCTAGTGCTAGCTATCTTCAGAAAAGCCCTCAACTATTTTAAATTTTGACGAATTCACTTTTTTTGAAAATCGTTTCGCCTTATTCGATTTCGCGGCTAGAGGACTCATAACGAACTCAGCGGGGTCGGCAAGTAGAAGCACTGCAGCGAGCACCGTTGTGAATTTTTGCAATTTTGTCATGGATCATCTGAGGACACCCCCTGCACTCTGGGTGGTGCGATGTCAACTCTAGTAGAAAGAAGCTAAAATAAAAGCGGAAGTCGTGGCACGGCGAATAGCCCGGGGCTGGCTACGGCCTGCTCAGTGTTTCGCGGGATCGATCCTTACTAAACCGCTCCCGCTCGGATGGGGGCGACTGATTGGGCAGCATGTTGTTCTCATGCTGATCTCATGAAAGTTGAGGTTCCGAAAGATCGAGATGAAGCTGGCGCCAACTTTTTTCGTCTTCGTGTTCTGTATCAGCTATACATGTTCTGTATCATGTGTGAAGCCTGAGAACAGTCGTTGTGAAGACATTCAGCGCGAGAATCGGGCTTGCTCGTAGTGCTGCGAACGTTTACCCCAAGTTGGGCAAATCAATCAAAATCAATCAATGCGAGAAATAAACGTCGTTTCGAGTCCAGAGGGCTCCTCAAGTTAGTTCCGCTTTATTTTCGCAATGTTTTTTTCCCGAGAAGATGCTGCAGCAGTGGCATTTTCGCGTGGACGAATGTTCGCGCGAACTACTTGATTTTGGTGCGTTGTCTTTCTGTTTGTGCTTTCCGTCTCTGGGTAGCCATGTGATGCTGACCAGTGACTCTCACGCGTCCTGTGGTCGTCTCAGCGACTGATGATCTGCCGACGGTTGAGCGACTTATGATGATGCAGTGCTCGCAACGGACCCATCTCTGTGATGATCGACGACCAGCGGACACCTGCCGGAATTGATGTAAGGCGATGACGAAGCGATGGGCAGATCACGCCCTTGGTTGATGCGGCGCCACGCCCTCGGTTTATGCAGTGCATGCAGCCGGTTCTCGTATCTTGAAGGTTCGCATATTTTCGGTGTGAAGGTAGATTGCACTCGTTCAGTGAACACTTCCGCAAGTAAATTTCTCAGCTGGATGAATAACGATCGCATTCTCCATGATCGCACTGCTCGCTGGATCAAAATACAGCTCTCCATCGGTTTCGGTCCCTGGCTTCGGCCATGCATCCGTGAATGTGTGGAAGATGTGCGCGCCCTCACACGGGACATTAAGTAGCTATTGGCGGCATTGAGTCATTTGATTGCAATTGTACACGCTGCAGGGACAGGGCGGCAATTATAAATATGGTAGTATTTTTGCCAAGGCCCTACACAGTCACAGTAGCGTCGGGCTTGCATAAGCATATATCCCATCGCGCGCACCCTAACTGTAGAGCAAGGAGGGGTTAGTACCCGACCACACGGCCGTCAATAATACCAGTACCAAGAATGGCCAACGCCAAGGCCATGAGGGTCTTCCTTCTCCCCAGTGTGCTTGCAGTTTCAATCTCTTCTGAACTAGTGTCCGAAGGCCAGCGCCAGGAGGACTCAACACGGGGGCTCGGCGAGCAGCTGAAGCCGTTGTCGCCGGGGGCACTTTCCCTTCCCCCGAGCGTTTTTTCATCATTCCGGGCAGAGCCTACGAGCCGCCTTGCTCGTGCTCTTCGCCTTCGGCCGGTCGGTTGGGAAAAAGCGCCGGGAAAGAGCTCGGGCGTGGCAGTGCAGGGTGTGGGGGCGTCGGCTCTTTTAGAGGTGACCACGAACACGACGACGTACGAGAACCTCGGGGCCGGGGTTTGCGCCTGCAGGAGTCCGACGCGGAAGAACGGCCTCGACCTTTGCAACTCGGATGTGACCCTTTTTCAGCCGGCGGTAGGTGCAGAGAAGGAGAAAGACTGCCGCAAGCTCTGCACGGACACAGAAGATTGCATGGCGTACCAGTACAGCGGCAATTGTGTTCTGTTCTTGTGGCACCGCACGCCGATTGGCGTGTTCCGCCACGCAGATGTCGACAAAGGCGACTTCAGCGGCCACGTCCAAAAACACCTGCAAGACTGGTTGTCTCTTTCGCGTCCGTGCTGGCGCAAAAACGTGCAGGTGACGGATCGGCGCGAGCGCAGGTTTCAACTCGGGTCGGATGAAAATTTTGCCATTATGCCCAGCGAGTTAGCCCTGAGCGAACGGTTAGGAGGCGGCCGGTTGGATAAAAACGGCTTTGAGCGCTTCGTCGGCTTGGAACGCTTCTGCACTTGCAGAGCCACGACACCAAACGGTGGAGATGATAATGTTGAGCAAACGGAAACCGTGTGCAAAGTCGCCGGCGAGCGGAAAAACATGTCGCAGGAGGAGGCGGAGCGCCTCTGCCTCGACCGGAACCGACGTGCAGATGAGGGGTCCTCCTTGTCGTTTGGGTGCGCCGGGTTTATGTCCTTCACTCCTTTGTTCTCGGCCCATGAAAAGGCTAAGGACAGGAGCGTGCTCTTTTTTGCCGGAGACCAGACCGTCACGGGCATCGCGGCAACCCAAGAACAGTACGAAAAAAAAGGCGGACCAAAAACTGGCCCCGCGAGCGAGTATCTGATGCCAGAATGGATGAAGAAGATGGAGTATGGATACGGCGATACGACGGAGAGACCAGGGGGGTTCAAGAGTAGCGTCAGATTTAATTTGCCAAGGTGCGTGTACTACGTTGGACTTGGAGATAGACATGGACATCCGGGGAACCTGGGGCAGGCGGAGCGTATAAAAGTTTTGTTCAACGTCGCCGTAGCAGGAGTGGCTGTTTTCGCCACCGCTCTGCTCGTGGTTGCCGCCTTCCTCGTCGTGGCCTGCTGCAAGCACCAGAAGACCAAACGGGCGTCCGGAGCCGGAAGCAAAGTTGTGAAAAGTCGCAAAACGACGCACGACGGACAGCCGCCGACACCGCCTGTACTCGCGTCCACCGTGGTTCCCGAGGAACCCCCGCCGGGCACGAACGAAGAGAGAAAACACCGCGCCGCCGTTGTCGATGTTGCGCCGCATGCTGTTACGCTCGCCGCGGAGTATCCCATTTACGTGCGTGATCACAAGCCAACACTCGAACGGCGGAAGGACGATTTTTTGGATCGCGGCAAGTCACCGCGACAGCCCAGCATGCGTCCACCGACGGACACGGCGACCGCCGACCATGACCCCTCGCACATCCCCCCGGAGATGACCATTCGCGTCGTTGGCGTCGGACGAGAAGAGCACTCGCCGTCCCTGCTGGGGCAGTACGAAGCGCGGATGGTCCTCGCGGTGCTCGAAGAATCAGACCTTGGCGCGACGGAGTCAAGGGGCGCAGAAGCCTCGCCGCCACCTAATTCGGAGGCGAGATCGACTGAGGCGCCATAGGCTGAGTTCCTTGGACCAATGGGGGGCTTCTGAAGAGTTAAACTAACCCCCGTTGCTGATCTCATTACACCCGCCCAGCCAGCGGCGGCGCGCCAGGTTGTAGTGGAGCAAGATGGTGATAAAATTGGAGTTGGACAAAGCGTATATAAATTTACGAAAAGTGAGACAGCGCCGGCTGCGTCTTCGATAACCAGGCCGGGTGAGGAGGAGGAGGTTACCCGGCTCCGGCTTTCTCCGCAAGGAGAGCTCGTGGCCAGTCTCGATCAAATCAGTCCGGCGACGGAGCGAGACAAAGAGTAAAAGTATAGCTACAATAAAAGTAAAATTAAAGCGCTTCAATTATGGAAGTTTCCTCGCTCTTATTGCGGCGTTCTGGTTGAAGCCTGCCGTGCTATCAATTTTATATCTCGACCTTTTGTTTTATATCTCGACCTTGTTGTTTTGACCATGCAAAGCAAGAGAGAGGTAGAGGCAGCGAAACGCACGAAGGGGAAAAAAGGCAAGGCCACGAAGTCCATGAA
>RXOD01005506.1:0-13718 GCA_005223375.1 Amoebophrya sp. AT5.2 | reverse complement strand
AGGCGACGAGCACCAAACCCCGCCCGGGCCGCCGCGGGAGCATGTCGGCTGGAAAAATATGGTGTACCTCGCGCACCGTGGAGCCGCCGAGGCAATCATTGCCGACCAAGATCCCACACTGGATGCAGCGCTGTGGACGGGAAGCGCGGCAGCCGTGGGTCCGCTTGGTACCGGGCAGCACGTCTACCTGCGGAGGTATTCTGACTGGACGAGCCACCAGAGGCGGGGCGGCCTCAAGCCACTGTTGGACGATAAGTCGCGGGTGGGCGCGGAGGGAGTGGTACTGAAACTGGAAGCAGACTTGGGATTCTGCACCACCGCGCAGAGGGGCGAGGAAGTCACGCCGGCAAAGCTGCGGGCGTTGGAGTGCTCGAGCGCGAGAGTGCTGGCCCCTGCGGAAGGCGAGGACGAAGCAGCGGGAGGCGGCTTTCTGTACTGCGTGTGCCTCCCGAAAGTCGGAAAACTTGCGATCCGCAAGATCCGGTATGCTCTTACCGTCGAGGACGAGCACGACGGCGTGGCTGTGGGATCGAACTCTGCGTCGGCAAGCGGTGCCGTGGAACCCAGCTCCTCGTCGATTGGGATCGAGTCGATGTTGGGGAAGAAGCTGGCAGAGCCAGCGCAGCGGCGGGATGCTGTGGCTGCTGAGGCGGTCGGGGGTCCTTCCATAGCCAAGCGCCCCCTGTGCGGCCGCGGAGGCGCACCGTACGGAGGAAAAGGAAAACACAAGGGCAAAATCGGTCCGGCGCCCGTGAGGAAAAACAGCACCCCTCGGCGAAAGTGCGTAAAAAAGGGGGGCGGAAAGTGCACGAAAAAGGCCGGAAAAGCTAAGGGGGGCGTTGCCGATCCTGCGGATATCTGCGTCGGAAAATTCGAAGCCGGGGTGCAGCAGCTGTTCTACTTGACGAGTCGCGCCTCCGCGGAGAAAATCGTGAACGATCAGGAGATCATCGTTCCCGACAAATGCTTCCGGCACGGCGGCCCGAAGCACATTTACTTCCACAAAGAATATCCGGAAGCGCACCTGGAAGAGGCTGGGGCTGCAGGCGAAGACAAAGTGGTGCTCTCCGCGCAGGTCAACCTTGGCCAGTGCGCGACTGTGGCGGGGAACAAGGCCGTCTTAGCGCGACTCTCACCGCAGTTTCTCTGCGAAAACGGCTGTCTCAGTGCGTACGTGCAGGGCGAGGATGTCTACTGTGTGTGCGCAAGCGGTATCTACCTGTCCTGCAAAGAGAAGAGAAAAAACAAAATCTGGAATCTCCAGTATGAGCCCCTTCCGCCCCCAGTCGACGCTTCAAATCGAGGGAAAGTGACGCTCTATCACGCAACCGATGAAGCTAGCGCGCGCAAGATCCTGCAATCACAAAAGTTCGAGCCGGGGAAGAAAGGCTTTCTCGGCGGAGCAATTTATTTCTCTAAAGATCCGGAGGAGGCGAGGAAACGACAGAGGGTGGTGGCGCGTGAACAAGCTGTGACTCTACGTGCCCGAGTTAATCTTGGCCGGTGTGGCCAGTGGAAGAGAGATACCGCGAAAGTCAGTACCGATGGACTTCAGAAGTACAAGTGCGACAGTGCGAAAGTCGTAGGACTCGACGTGTTTTGTGTTTGCTCCACGGACAGAGTTAGAAATATCACCCGGCTCGCCTAAAAGCGTCATCACTGACGTGCTCCGAGAAGAATAAAGTGTTGGTCGGGCACGGAGGGCAGGACATACGAGAACGGACTATGGATGATCGTGTAAGCTACTTGCAGGTCGTTCGTTTAGCTAGGGTCGTTCTTTCCAAATGCAATTCAGTACTGAGTAGGATGCCAAGTTGCCTAATCACAATGTAGTTTTTGCACGGTAAATTCTGCCGTAGGGCTAGAACTGAGAGCCACTTAGCATCGTGTTTGTAAGCGTAGGTAAAAATAACGCCGCGGCACATCAGAAGTGAGAACAAACGAGAATGAAAACAAATGACAATTTTTGTTTTGTGTACGATAGCGATTGCGCTGATAGATTCGGCGATGTGACCTGCAAAGCGGCAGATCCACACCTTTAACTTTCTTGCAGACCCAAATCTGCTTTCGTAATTTACTGGGACTCAAGTTTTTATTTCATGGGTAAAAAAATACTTCGAAATACTTCTGTCAACTGTCTTATCGCATCGGATGCTCTAACGTAGATGTCCGTACCATTGACTGGTGCCCACGATCTATGAATGTATACTATAACCAACCAATCATCTATTATCGACCGGGACCGACTCGTGTCTACTAGAGTCGAAAAAATAAATAGCGATGCAGCACTCGGATTGTGATACTTACGTCGTCGTGGAAAAACCAATGATGGAATGTATGAATGCAGAAAAGCTCAATAAAAGCGTGATAGAAATTGAGAGTCCAGGCCTAGTTTCGTGACGTTGTGTGGCTGTTGGTTTGTTTTGTCGACCTGGATCCCATTCCCATGCACACGCGCTTCGTGAGAATGTCCAGATCCGACGATCATGTGTACTACCGAGTTCCTCACGTGTGCAAATGCAAGGCAAGGCGCTATTGCTCACCACTACAGCCTTCTTCAACGACCTCGAAATGACTAGGGAAGTTCATTTCGATTTTTGCGATCATAGTGCTGCCAGCTCTCCCGATCATTACTTACCGAGATCTTGCTTTCAATTCATCGGTCGTGCTTCGTGTCTTGATCACAATGAATGGCTTTGGATCTTCATCACTCTTTTTAGCCCTAGAATTTGTTCTTGCAGATGCACATGCAGCCAGAACTGTAGTAGTTTTTCAATGCACGAGAAGGTTTCATCTGTAGGTCTGTGTGCCTCCACTTCCTCCAATGACTTGGATTTCTCCGACCCACAACTTCCAGGAAAACGATTCGTGCGGAATCTTTCACGATTCTCTGTCACTATCTACTGCTTTTTTTACCACGACGTAATCGCATCAAATAACACGCACTACTGCATCATTCTTTCGCGACAGACATAAGACCTTCATCTACATCGAACTAGACGCAAAATTTCATCAAAAAGCTTTACCATCGCAACGCACAGACCAAACTACTCGAAAATGGGCAAGAAGTCTATGAAGCAGGAGGCCGTTGTGGCCGAGCCCGTCGTGGAGGTGGCTCCCGTGACCGAGAAGAAGAAGTCGAAGAAGTCCAAGAAGGCTGCCGAGGAGGCGGTCGCCGTCGAGGCCGCCCCCGCCGTTGCGGTGGTCACTAAGCGTGCGGCTGAGGTTACGGAAACCGCTGCGGAGCCTCCGGCCAAGAAGAAGAAGAAGGAGAAGAAGGCCATGAAGGCTGCTGCTGAGCCCGAGGAGAAGGTCGAGGAACAAAAGGTCGAGGAGGCCGCCGCTACCGTCGAGGAAGCCCCGGTCGCTAAGAAGGACAAGAAGGACAAGAAGAAGAAGAAAAAAGAAGATGCTCCCGCTCCGATGGAGGTTGAAAACGAGTCCCCCGCCGAGAGCTCCCCCACCAACGCCTCTACCGCCGCCGAGGAGGCCGATAACGAGAAGTCTTCGGAAGAGGACAAGAAGGAGAAGAAGGAGGTGGAGGAAAATTTGAAGGTGGTGATCCTGGGGCTCCCCTACTCCGCGGACGAGGACACCGTGAAAAAGGACTTCGCCGAGTGCGGGGAAATCGTCTCCTTCGGCATGCCAGTTGATCGGGAAACGGGGAACTACAAGGGCATCGCCTTCTGCGAGTTCGCGACGCCGGAGGCGGTGAAGGCCGCGCTGGAGTTCAACGAAACGGAGTACTCCGGACGCACTCTGTACGTGAAGATGTGCGAGCCGAAGGAAGGAGGAGGGAAAGGGGGGAAGAAGGGTCAGGGAAAAGACGGAAAAGGAAAGGTTAAGTAGATGGGGATAATGTGTATTTTGTATTCAACCACCCGTCGATAGAAGCACCCGAGCCCGTTCGCAGCGGGAGGTAGGTTGGAGTAGAAGACCTCTATTAATCATGTAAAGTGCTGACGCGAATTTGAGACTGCAGGTAGGATGTGGGCTATTTCCAGGATCGATGAACTAGGCGGCCTCGAACCGATAGTATGCGAGCGGCTCCTTCTCGCCGGTTGCTCTCGTGGGAGGAGATACATGCATTAAGGCGGCACGCGGCTTAGATGATATCAAAAACTTTCGTAGTTCTTGTCCCTGCACTGAGAGAGTAGTCTTGTCACCTCTGGGTTTTCCGCCCAGACCAGATGATTACCTCTGTTGAGCAGTTGCCATCGTGGAGCAGAAGTAATCGTTGCTTCTGGCCCACCCCCACGCCCACCAGGGGTGGAAGTCATGGCGCTCCTCAACAAGGGAGCCAGGCTCCGTGCTCTGAGCAGGAAACTGTTTGTTAGGAAGCCCGAGCCTGACGTGCGGCAACCTGTTCCTCCGAGACGTCGACGGTTCAAGCGGCTTCCAGTTCCTCCGAGACGTCGACGGTTCCAGGAGGCTTGTTAGCGGCAAGAACCGCCGCGACGTCCACCAGGGGCTGATGGATCGGATCCAGTGACACTCCACCGTGGATCTGGATCCGATCCGTCAGCCCTACGTCGCGCCATCAGCCCCTAGTAGAGGACACTAATCTAAATACTCGTATATTAATCGCGAAGAACGGGACTTCGGGTTGTATCTATCGTATGGCGGAGATTTTCCTCTTCTAACTTACGCAAGGGGAAGAAGGGCGGGAAGGACTTCGTGCCGTCGGAGAAGCCGGAAGACTGCAAATCCGTGGTGGTGAAGTACATGAACTGGGAGTCTACCGAGGACGCCATCCGCGCGCACTTCGAGAAGTGCGGCGCCGTGTCTAATTTGAAGGTGCTGTACGACCGCGAGACGGGCGCGAGCAAGGGCATGGCGTTCGTGGACTTCGAGACCACGGAGGCGGTCGACAAGGCGATCGAGAAGTGCAACAACTCGGAGCTGGACGGAAAGAAAATCGCGGTGGACTACTCGAACCCGAACGGAAACAAAGGCATGAAGGGCGGCGGTGGAAAAGACGGCGAGGGAAAGGGCAAGGGTGGAAAGGGGAAGGGCAAAGACGGCAAGGGAAAGGGAAAAGGAAAGAAGGGCAAGAAGGAAGGCGATTCGATCAAGGCTGCGAACGCGGGAGCGATCGTGGAGTCGAAAGGAGCCTCCAAAAGCTTCGAATCGGACTCGGAGTAAGGCGAGATGAAATGGGGAGAATTTTCGAAAAAGATCGACGAGGAGAATTTAATTCGTACTGATTCGAATGCAGCCATGTCGTAGCAGCTACCGGGGGCTTGGGAGTGGCAGCTTCTAGCTAGGAGAAGACTCGTGATTTTGATATTGATTGATGGGGAAGAAGTAGAAGATGTGATGGCGCTTAGGCTAGCTGTTGATGTGGCTCTCTCGTCGCCTGATGAGTACATGTAGCTACTACTTCATGCTTCGCAGACGGTTCAGCAGTAGGTAGTAGGAACGACCACGAACGACACAACGCAGCATATTTTTATCTAAAACTGATCTCTAGTACACGGACGGCTCCAGCTACCAGCTCTGCCATACCTCGCACCAAAAGAACTGCGACAAACACAGGAAGACGAACAAGCATTTCGATTTACAGCACTTGGTATCTTGGCTACTAGTGCAGTAAAGTTTGATGTTTTTAGTTCGGGGTACATGTACTTGTAAATCTAAACGAATCAGATCTAGTGCTACGAAGAAAGAAAAGCAGAAGAAGGTCAAAGTAGTTTGAAACGAAAGAGAAGCTCCCACGGCATTAGGTTACCTTGGTGAGTTGCCTCTACGTTCTCGCAACACTGACGCTGTAAAAAAACACCACCTATATGCCTCGTCCGCAACATTCCGCGAAGAATCGCGGGTGTCGCGACCGTTCAATCATGCTTTTTATATTTGAATCGGAATCATGTTGAACCTCGCAGGGAGAGGTACAGCACGACGGCTGAAGGAAGATGAAGAACATGATTGTGACACACCAGACGATCTGGCTCAGTGCGTAAACAGTTCCTGCACCGATCGCCTGGGTCGCGGGTTCAAATGTGGTGAGCAAAAAAAGCAAAAACGAATCTTGTAGCCGTCACGCACACGTGTTTGTCTCTGTGCTGGTGGCCTGCCGTGCGTTCCGCGAGGGTGCGCACGGCAATAGGCGAGGGCGACAAAGTTTGTAGCTCCGTACCACAACAAGTGTGTTCAGAATCGGTTCCATGACGCCGGTCGCTTGTAGTTGTTCCTACTGCAACTGCGGTAGGCTGGGGAGGCTCAGGGTAAGCATTCTTTCCGACATCTTCGACTACTCGATGCGAGAGCGCATGCTTTTTGTGCGGTAGAAGACCGGACAGGACCGCCAGAGAGGTATCCATCTAAGAAACAAACCGCTTCCTGCAAAGCAATCGATGTCCTCGCTCCCCCTCATTTCTTGCGATCGAGTACAAATTTGAGTTTTTATTGGAGTGCAGAATGCATCGGTCTCGTGTTTTTCGTTTTGGATCCGGAATCTGGTGTATCATCAATGTATGAATTCAATTGAAGACTCGATGGTGATGATGATCGTTGATGATCACGCGGAGCTGTAATAAATGCAGATCGGTGATGAATATCAGGGAGCTCCACATTATCAAACGACAGCGCTTTTCTTTTCACGGCAGGTAAACGCTAGAAGTTTGATTGCATCGCACTGCTGCGCACAGGCTTTTTTACAACCTCTCCTTCTACACTCACTGACTTGGAATTATTAGCACTGACAGGGGATATAAGAGTCTCGTCCAGCCCCCTCAACCTCATCAAGCACTAGCTGCACTGATATTAACCTAATATACCGCCTGAAGCCAAAATAGCATCTTCTTCCTCTTCTGGATCTTGCAACGCTGCCTCCGTATATCGATTTATCTACCACAGAAAAATGGGCGACGATATTGATGGCGCCGCAGAATCAATGGCGCGGCTGAAAATCTCTGAGCCGCCGCAGCTCCCCGCTGCAGGACAAACGAGCTCCCCGCCACCGCAGGAGCGGTTTGAGGCCGTCCTCCAGGCTTTTGCGGCTCGCGACGTCCCCAGCGCGTTCGGTGCCCAGACTGGCGACTTCTCGAAGGGCGCGGCCGCCTTCACCTTCCCCGAGGACGCGTTTCTGGCGGACCCCAGGCTTCCGGAGCAGGTCCGGCTGTATCAGAGCCAGGGACACTTCGACGTCAAAGCCTCGGAGTTCTGGAAGAAGCTGCCGGAAGACTTCTCCGAGGTTCTGTCGCCTTCGATGTACTCGTGGAAGAAAAACACAGGCGACGCGGGACACTGCAAGCACGTTAACCACATGTTCCTCTTCCTCGCGCGCTCCGCTGGCGGCGCGCGTCTGGGCACGGAATCCAGCACTTCCGCGCCCTACTTCGACTCCTCCCTCACGCAGAGCTTCGACCATTTGCTGCCGCCAGACCAGCGCGGGAGGCGGATGAAAATGCCGCGGGAAATCCGCGACCTCTACGAGCCGCGCGGCTGGAAGCAGTTCGGGACCTTCGTGCGGGAGCTGGACGGGTTTTTCGCTCCGCGTGGTGCGAGAGATAAAACGGAAGGCCGGACAAAAACTTCGGAAGTCGCAGACGATGCGAAGCCGGCTCGTGTTCCCGGCGCACCAGCTGGAGCAACGAACACGCCAGCACAAACAGCGAAGGTAGACATCAAACAAGACATTCGTGCCGCGGCGCTTGCGGCCGCGAAGGCGCGGTCCAAGGCGAAGGCCGCGGGCAAGGCGCAGCCAGTGCAGGAAGATGAAAAGGAAGGGACGAAGAACGCCGCGGTGGAAGACGCGGAGGAAGTGGCCCGGCGCGACAAGATCGAACACCTATCAGTCGGCAACGCCGTTCTGGTCCACGGCATAGAATCGCAGCCAGAGCTGAACGGCTGCGTCGGGGTTATCGAGGACATCAACGACGGAAAGAACCGGTACACGCTGAAAATCGTGTTTGAAGCGAGCGCTTCTGTTCCGGGGGGAGACGGCAAGACCAAGCCCTCCTTCGCTCCGCCCGGCCGTGCTTCTGGTGCGCGTCCGTCTGTCCACCTGAAGAACTTGGAGCTGCCCGTCCCCTTTGGCACTCGCGTGCTGGTGAAGGAGCTTGTGGGAAAGCCGGAATTCAATGGCCGAAACGGAATCGTCCGCGGCTTCCTCCCGGACAAAAACCGGTACCGCGTGGAACTCGATCATGTGGAGACGGTGGAGGAGGAGGAAAAAACCGATTCCGGGAAAATAAACAAACCCGTCCTCCTCGCGAAGACACTGAGCCTGATGGCGAAGAACTTTGAGAGAGTCTTCGGGGACGAGCAGCAAGGTGATTTTTGCAAGAAGATGCACAACCCGACGACGCCTGCTTCCCCGGCCGAAGAGTGGTTCGTGGACGTCCTCTCCCTGGACCTCGATCTCTCGAGCGGGTACAACGTCGGCGGCAGCACCGGCCACGGCATGCTCATCTTCAAGCTGTACAAGGTGGATAAGGATCGTCAGACTGACGACTCCGAGTCCCCTACTTTCCGCATCGTGCACGCTTTTGCGGGGCGGTTTTCGCTGGCCGAGTGGATGCGGCAATCGAAGTGGCTCTCGGAGGAGGAGGCGGGCGAGTACCTAGAAGCTTTGAAGGCCGCGGCATTCTCGGGCGCGGGGGAAAAGGAAAAGGCGCGGAAGGGCTTCGAAAAGCTGTTCGAGGTCGAAGCGGGAGAGGCGTCGACAGGAAAAGTCGTTCGAGCGGATGGAGGCTGCTCTTCGGCTTCGGGGGGGAAAACGAAAGGGAAAAAAACGCTGATTGCCGCCGCCTTCCACGACAGTCAGTGGGCGCTGCGGAAAGACTTCACGGAGGGGCAGAGCCTGAGCAAGGTGGAGATGAGAAAGATCCGGCTGGAGCGACTGCTGTTTGTGATGGAGGGATTTCTGAACCGTTTCGAGCGGATGACCCAGGAGAGCGGGGTGGCCGCGGGAAGGTAAAAAGAAAAGTGCTTGGTAGGGGGTAGGCAAGAAGACTGTGAAAGAGGACATCCGTTTGACGTGCGGGTATTAGGCTGTGTAACTGTCAACTGTGGAAACAAAAGGATTTGACCGGAAACATTGCAGGATGATTCGGAGGGTAATGACTCGCGCTGTGATCTTCTTCTTCATCGTCGAACATACATATAACAACATCGAACATAAACATAAAGGAATCGGGAACGAATAATTGCTGGCCTGTAAAAGTTCTGTGTACAACGGCAAAAAAAATTTTATTTTTGCACGGAAATAAGAATGGCCCCGAACAGAACTACATAGGCGCGGAACACGAACCAACAGTAACAACTACGAAATTAATACTAAGCATACCACGGTATAGAGTATATTAGTGGCCCTCAGCTTAAAGTCATGAAACGTTGCCTGCTTGAAGTAGAAGGGGGATCGCTCGTCATACATTGGTTTGTGGTTTTCAGGCTCTGTGGGCTCGCTTGAATCAAGTTGATGCACCAAGTTGTGCATTAGCGCGCCGCATCCCAAATCCGACATCTGATCGTCGGAGCAGGATGAAAACCAGCAAAGCGAAAGGATGAAAAAACAAAACGCAGGATGAAGCCCAGCAAGTAGAAGAAGAAAGCGCCTGCTAACCAAGAGCTGATAGCTGGGCAATAATGGGCCGCAACTTGAATCCTTGTATGACGTCGAAATGAAACGCACCTGATGAAGAAACGTACGGCCAGTCCGTGACACTGTCCGAGCAAGTGCTCTCTTGCGGAGGGCCAAGGGCAAGAAGCAGGATCAAAAACGCACGCACTTTGTTTTCGTCCTGATGAACCAATACTAGTTGTACCTACTACTAGAAAGAGATGAGCTTGAGCTATGACAGGTTTTTATTTCCGCCAGGCGTGTAGTTGTAGTGGTCAAGACAAGGTCAGCTTCGCTTCCGAATCAAATATCAATTGATTAATTTATGGATACAATGTCAATTCTCGGGTGGATCGATTCGTCCGCATGATTCGCCGGGCGGGGGGCGCGTGCGGTTTCTTCGTGCGGACCACGCTTCGTGCGCGGCTGGAATTTTTTGGTCTCTTCGTCCAGAAATCGTCCTTCCCCGGAGAAGGCTCCTCCACTTCGGAGAATCGTCCAAAGTGGAGGAGCCTGCTCCCGGGAAGCAGGAGTCGGAGGATCCACAGACATTCGATGTCGTCGAGACGCCGTTTGGCATGCTGCTGTCCTCGATCCCACCTCCGTGCAGATTTTTTGAAATTCGTGTCAAAATGAACGGATCGATCCTGCTGCTTGAGCCCCTTCATGATCAGTGTGCGACGATTTCAAGGAATCGATCCCAGGAGGAACGAAGCGGAAACGATGGAAGAATGATCAACTACGTGCTGGCACTATGAATGGTGCAGTTGCGTAAACATGAACGAGCCACTTTCTATTCTTCGACGCACGCGTCGGCGCACGCACACTTGTAATTTAACTATAACAAGTTGAAGGTACTGATACTGTACATAGGTATACGGAGCAGATACCGAAGTAGTCGATGCACATCTTACTTTGAATGCACTATCTCCATTACATCACTACAGCATGACTCGCCGCGGCAGACCCAGTTGAGGCACTACAGACACTTCGTTACTTATCCCCTATGACTGATTTAGCGGGCTGTAAATTGCCGCTGCCTTTTTGTATGCTCCTTCCTGTTTGTAGGAATGTTATCGAAGGCGTAGTTCAACTAAAGAATTGTAGGGTGGAGAAGTTCATCTGCTTGATACGCGCTATGTTGAGGTGAAAATGGTAGTGGTGTACTAGAGGTACATATGATCATAGTCCACAACAACATACACGGTAGTGACACTATTGAAGGCTCCAGCGGCCCCGGGAGCGCGCGGCCCAACAACTCTCACTCCGAGGACGTCACTCTGTGCTCGCGGGGCGCGTCCTGGAGGTGGCTTCCGTAACCGCGGAGAAGAAGTCGAAGAGGGCCACGAAGGCTGCCGAGGAGACGGTCGCCGTCGAGGCCACCGCCGCCGTCGCGGTCACGAAGCCGATGCCGGCTGAGGTGGAAACTGCCGGTGGAAACTGCCCGGCCAAGAAGAAGAAGAAGGCCATGAAGGCCGCTGCGGAGCTCGAGGAGAAGGTCGAGGAACAAAAGGTCGAGGAGCCCGCCGCTACCGAGGAGAAGCCGGTCGCTGAGAAGGACAACAAGGACGTCCCGCTCCGCCACGACTCGACGGTCCCCACAGGCTACGTCGGCTCTGTGGACCGTTTCGCGGCGGAGCTCGGCGACTTCTACGCCGGTCCCCTCGCCGAGGTGTTCTTGGATGCGGTCCCGCACGAGGAGGCCTATCGCTCGGACGTGGTCGGCGGTTCCACTTCCACTAAAAGTCTCTCTACTCAAGCTCAACATCTCTCCGCCGAGTTCGCGCGGTTCGGCCCGTCCTACCCGGAGCGGGAGTCGTTCTGCTGCGCGCTGTGCCTCACCGCGTGCCAGGAGCGCTTCCTCCGCGGCGAGCTCACTTTTTTTCTGAAAGAGCAGATCAAGGCTCTGCCCTCCAGCTCGCCCGCGAGCGACGCGTTCGGCGGGTACAAGTCAAGCTGCGGCTCTACAACTTTTGGACGAGATTCAACGATGTGGCGGGACAGGGTGTATTCTGCCACGATTGACAGGGCGGAAACGGTGCGGCGGCGGAGTGCGGACAACATGGACAACCGTTTGCATTTTCCTCCTCGAGGACTAAATAATAGTTTCTGCCAAGAACAGGACGGTCTTCCCGAGGTGTTCGACCGGGACCAGCGCGCGGCGGTGCGGCTGAAAGAGCAACACGCGAGAACTCCCAACTCCGTCTCGGCGGTCGCGAACTACTGCTTGAAGAAGCGGCGGTCCGACCACATCCTCGGTGTGTCGATTCCCTACCCCGTGAACGAGCCGCTGAAAAACTTCCAGAAACACGCGCTGGTGGCGGTGCGGTCGGACCTGCTCGGCGGTGTCTGGGTGCCCTTCGTCGTCGCCGCCAGCAACAGCTTCGATTTCAAGATCTCGGCAGACACCCCGCTGAAGCTCCAGCTGTACGGCGGCGACGCGTGCTTCGCACAGCTCACCAAACTCGGGCTGCAGCGCCTGTACAACAACCGGTACGACCGGCACCTGGTTCGCGGCGGGGAGTGTACCGCGCCGAATCCGCCCCGACTGCGCACGCTGTTCGAAGCAGGGACTGGCCATTTGGAGACCTGGAAGCGGCAGTTTTCGTGCGGGGACTTCTGGCATACGACTCTGGGCTTTGAGGCGCACGATCCCACCGAACTGAACCAGTCCGACCCAAGCGAAACGCGACACGGCTTTTTGTACTACCAGCTGAAGGAGCACCTGCGGTCGCTCCCACGGCTGGAGCTGGTGGTGCTCGGCGACTCGCTGGGCCTGGCGCGGAGCTTCCTCAGCGGGAGGCTGCTGCGCTGGCAGCAGCGGAACCAGCTCGCGCTCAAACAAAGAATGCCGGACTCCGACGCGTGGGAAACGCTGCGGCAAACGCTGACGGCGGGGCCGGGAGCTAGTGGTGGAACTGGAAGCGGAAAAGTGGAACTGGAAGCAAGTAGAGCTGTTGAGGAAAAAAAGAAAGTAGAAACAGCTGCAAGTAGTACTGCGAAGGTGGCGAACTCCTCGAGCGCCACGACCAAGTGCAAAAATGCAGGCAGCAGCGCCAGTAGTAGCAGCAGCAGTGGCGCAGGTCGAAACAGCGACGGCACCGCCGGGAGTAGCTTTCTGGAGGCTGTGCGACCTGTGGACGACGAGCCCCTTGGAAGTATTGAAACCGTCGCGGCGGGGGCATCACCAGAGTCGTCGTCCGCTACCTCTTCCGCGACTGAGGCCGACCAGATGAATGAGGACCACGACCGCAGTGGCCGCGGCTCCGATGAAAAAGAACTAAAGGTGGAAGCGCTGCGGCGTTTTCTGTTTCACACGGCCACCCCGTTCGAGCACTTCGCGCAGGGGCCGGACACCTTCCACTGGAAAGAGAAGTTCTCGAAGCGGCTGCAAAAGAAAGACGGGCTGAACCTGTCGCAGACGAACGCGGTTGTGGGGAGTCTCACCCATCGCGGCGTCACGTGCGTGATCGGTCCGCCGGGCACAGGGAAGACCAACGCCACCGCCGGCATGGTGAACATGTTGGTGTCCGTGCTTCGACCCGTTATCAAAACCCAGATGGAGCGGATCGCGGCCGAGGTACTGGGCAGCTTCAGTTTAACTCGCGGCAGCCGTGGGGAGATAAAGGAGTGGAGCATCAACGACGACGGAGCGAAAAAGCCGACGGAGACCGCCTTCTGGGCGTCGAAGGGGCTGGAGCTTGCGAGACACAACAACGCTTCTGCAGATGAAGAGCAAAAAGCTTGCAGTGGCGTTTTTAATGCCGACGTATTAAGTCCGGCGGGCGTGGTAATGGGGCGAAAAATCCGCGAGAAGCTGCAGGCCCCCTCGATGCGCACGCGTGTGGTGTGCACGGCGGCTTCCAACAAGGCCGTCGCCAACATGCTTGAGACCTACCTGTCCCGGTACCACCGATACGACAACAATAACGAATACGAGTACCAAACCTCATCCCAAGTACAACAACCCGGGCAAGAACAAGATGAAAGCGAAAGAAGCGGAGGAGGTGGCGTCGGCGGAGGTGTCCCCGATGCGGACCTCCGCATTGTCTACCTCGGCGTCGAGGACAAAACACCGCAGCGAATCAAAGAGACTCGCTTTTGGGTACACACGAGGGCGGAGCGCGCCCTTGCGTCGAAGTCCGAGTGGCTG